>OMLC01057443.1:0-12349 GCA_900302585.1 Regalecus glesne
GAGCTATCTATTTAAACACATATGAGAAGGAACCTTAACGGCTGGTGTCAACCTGTCCATGCTAACGACATCATGCATATTTAAACACACGGAGTCATGCCCTCAAACCGCTGTCTTCCTGCAAGAGCTGGGTTACCATCCATCCATCATCGACTGCTTTTTCAAAGTCATGTCGTGGAATCATGCACGTGGAGTCCTTCCAGCATTCACTGGGCGAAAGGCAGGGAAGCACCCTGGAGAGTTCACCATTCCATCTCAGGACTTGAGCTGTTAGGCGTTAAGTGCCTCGTTCAAGGACACTTTGGCATGCTTTCTATTGGAGCCAGTCATTGAACCACCAATCTTAGAGTTGCTAGATTACTGCCATACCTTCCTGAGCTATCAGGCCCCTCAGGTGCCATGCCACAGCCATATGGTCAAATGTAACTAATCTATCTAAAATGTCAGCAATAACTCATTCCATCAGTCAATGGAGAACAAAGTTAGAAAGACAGAGAAGAGTCTCTAGATGGGTTTTGTCAACAGCATGGTTGACATTACTCCTAAGAGAAGGCAATATTTTGCCACAGGGAACCGGAAGGATTTTCCTGTTATGTTGTTTCTCCATCATCTCTGACTCTGGGAGTGGCCATGATGTCTTGAAAAGTGCAGGTTCATGTTCCCACTTAGGTATGCTGTGTCATTTTGAAGCATTCTCTTGTTATTGTTTTAAGTTTCCTTTGGCCAGCGAGTTGGAGCAGGAAATAGTGCAGGACTCATTGATTTCAACCAGTTCTCCATTCAGTCAAAATCCTAACATCCCTGCTTCCTGTATACATTTAGTGTACTCTGCTACACAAACCCTTATGTGGGCAATATCGGTGCACACAAACACACATGCTGCAGACGTATAGACACTCAAAAGAACAAACCTGAATGCTATAAAACTGCTATGCACACAAGCTCACAATGAACTTGCAAGCTCTCAGTCTCACACACACACACACACACACACACACACACACACACACACACACACACACACACACACACACACACACAGACATCCCCGTCAGCCCATGCCATCCTCAACCTGTTTATCCACTGTCAACAACACAAGGCCTGCCGTTGGAACGAGGCACCTGCTGCTTCCTGGTTCACGGCTCGAGATCGGGAAGCATTTGGATAAACAACTCTGTCTTGTTTGGTTCAGGTGTTGACAGAGGTTCATTCCCACTCTTCAGCTGCTTTCCTCTTTCCTCTCCACTGGGTGCCTCTGCACTTTTCAACGGGTCTGACGCTCGAGGTGGCGACACGTATGTCTGCGCGAGTGTGCTTGTGTGTACCACTGCTTAGCTTATGCAGATGAAAGCGCTTGAGAAGGTGGTACCGAGCACAGTGTGCCCACGGTGCACTGCAGTCTTCCCCTGAGCGGGAGCAACTGAGCTGTTGAACAACCATGAGTCCCAGCCACTCTTCTATCATGAGCAATAGCCTGATTGTAGATTATCTTGATTTATTGAATAACTTTGACGGTGAAGTCAAACTCTGATAAAGCCCAAATCAAAATATGTGAGAACAACGAAGGCTGATTTAAAAGACCCTCGAGAACATCGACAATTCACTAAAAGTCAAGAATCAGTGCTCGCAAAAAGAAGTTCCTTTGTCTGCCTACTTTGTGTGACTGTCACCGAGAGCTCAAGCTCTATTAGCAGCACTTTTTATCCTCTCCTCCTCACAATTTAGGCCACACTTAAGTAAATTAGAGCCTACAGTGAGCACACTTCCCTCTCTCTGTCTAATCCGTCCATCTCCAAGTTGTTTCACCATCCCAAGCCTGAGCAGCTCCGTACAAGATGACCTGCACTTCCAGCACCCAGTGGTCCACTGGGGTTTTCAGCAAAGTAATATCTATAACCACAGCTTGGGTTGTGTTGGCTTTTGGTTTGAAAAATCTAGTCAACGTAAACATTCAGTAGCCAGTGCAACGATTCCCAGTAACTAAAGGCGCCGGCATATTATGCTCATCTGGACAGTGCTGTGTCCTATCTGATCAGAGTCCATAGGGGAGATAGGATCTCTCCCAGGCGTGGCCTTCTGCCAGAGCTGCTGCTGCTGCTCTGTGCTATGGAGTGCCAGCGGTCAGCCCGGGCCAGCATTACCTCAGGAAAGAGCTTTTGCTATGAAAACACCAGCCATCTCCGCTTCCCGCCTTCAGTACAAACACTCCCAGGCCTCCCAGAGGGAGGTGGGGGTTGGTAGTAGGAGTGGGGTACAATCAGAAAACACGGGACTGTGGTGGTTATGGTGGTGGTAGCATTTTGGATTGGGCCATCTTTAATACACATTTATACACGAAGACTCAAGCCAATACATCATTAGTGCACCTAAACAGTGCAAACACACATCCTGCTCTATGATGTGGTGCAAAGTGAGCTTTCAGGGAGATTATGTCTGGTTTTGCTGATGTTTTTTGGTTAAATGATTAGGAAAGCATTAAGATATACTCCAGAGAAATTTGAATGTTGTGTGGCGGTCACTCACCTCGGAGAATAGCAAGATACTTTATGAAATACTAGTGGGGGTCTGTTTAAGAGTGTAAATATTCCAGTGTGTTTCACCATTATGAATGGCTAAAAAGGGCAGATCTTGTGTTAAATATATTGGCATCATGAAATTCGTAATTCATGATCCAATCAATCAATCAATCAACAAACAATTTGTATATTCTACCACAAAGACATCACTCTCATTTGATTTTGCCAAACAATGACATAGATATAGCCAAAGAGAGGTTCACAGCTCTCCAAACATGGTGTTTTATCGTCTTCAATGTTTAAAGAGTGAGAACATCCCTATAAAATCCATCTACCACGGAGGATGAGTACACGGGGAGATATCAACTCTACAATCAGAACAGAGATGGCTGCGTAGATTAGCTGCTAATGAGAGATGAAGAAGATAGTAAGCTAAGAAAACGCAGAGAGGAAAATAGGAGACTGCATCAAGGAATTTTGGCACTTCCATGATCAATTCTCTAGCTTGCTGGGGTACGACAGATGACCACACCGGATTCCAGTATGCTCGCAAAAACAACTGGCCATAGCAGCCTTATTTACCTAATAGGGCTTATCTGATTGGCCTACAGGACACAAGGGCCACTGACATCACATGGCGAGTTAGAATAAGGCATGGTTCTATGTAAACAGCCCTGAGGCAGTTTACAGCCAACCAACAGAGCAGTGCTCTTGTTGGTTAGCTACACTAACTGTTGTTAGTTTATACAATATATGTGTATGTAGACCTACAAGAAATTGGATCATACTAAAATGACAATGGACAGACAAGTGGTGTACACTGACACCAAAAAAGGTTTGACAAAGCTAGTTTTATAACAGGGGACTAATGTAAGACTTAGCACTGATAAAACCAGAGAAGCAGTCAACATGCACTCTTCAAACACACCTTGCCTGATACTGCCAAGATCCTGTCACTTAAAAGAGCTTAGCTAATGCATGTCCCTGTAGCCAAATAAACAAAATACAAACAGCTGCCTGGTCTACCTTTCTGTGGATTTGTGATGTGCTTAGAGGTGCCAGTCAGCTATCAGTTGGTTGCCGCATAGCTCAAGTGAGCTGTATCAGACTTGGCTGTTAAGAGCACGACGAAGGCTCTGCGTGAGGTTGTGCAAAACACCAGTGACAGTTGTGGATGCAGGCCCATGCAAATGCAATGCTGCCACAAAAGTTTTGACAGATGATGTTCAGTTTGGCCCGAGGGGCCTGAAGAGCCGACTGTCCGTTAGATGGGGGCAATTTGGGGACAAAGTTGTAAATTATACCATGGAAACCGTGTGGTATGGTGGAAAACATAGAATTGCACCAATGCTGTTGGGGGATGTCAACAGGGTAATTTGGTGATATCAGAGGAATACTCATATATCAAGGAGGTGTACTGCCATTAACAATTTCTACAGGCCTAGGCCTTAAAATGAATTGGTAAATGGCTGCAAATGTGTGAATAATTAGATTTAGATTTATAGATTCCCTTAGCAGTCATGCAAGGGGAAATTAGGTATCCTCTGCATTTTAACCTGTCCTGTTGTATAGGAGCAGTGAGTAGCCACCATTTGGTACCCGGGGACCAGTTAGAGGGTCAATGTCTTACTCAATCACACCTCAACATACTTTCTACAAGACCTAGGATCAAACCTACAACCTTCCAATCACCAGATGACCGCTCTACCCACCACCCACTAGCTATCCCGCCCCTTAATGTTTGTACAACCTCTAATCTATTCTAAAACATTAGCTATTCCTCCTCCATGCTGTTTTCTCTGAACCTTACCTCAACTCAACACTTCCCTAAATGCTCCTCTCCTACCTCTGTAGTCACACACACACAAACTCCACGCGCACGCGCGCGCGCACACACTCACACACACACACACACAAAGACACACACACACACACACACACACACACACACAAACACACCACAGGTTGTCCCAGACACTGATGTGTGCCTCTAAGGGGTTCCCTCAGTGAGCATTAGTGCCAGCACTGCATCCAGTGGTCTATTATCAGGGTACATTACCGGTGCAATGTAAATACCCCCCCATGTTTGTGAAATGGCAGTTATTGTTTTGTTTTTACCTCGCCTCTTGATGAGTCTCTCAGCATGGCACCAATCTCTCCAGTCTTGTTCAGAGCCTGTGTGTGGGATGAGGGTTTAGACACGTTGTTTGCAAGGCTATCCAAGGAAGCCCCAGGGCACCTCACTGAAAGAGATAATTATCTTTTATCTGCTATGTTGTGATGGAAGATTATGGTTTGAATTTATTATTGTTAAGGAGACAATGCAGTGTGAGATTGCTCTTTTCAAAGTGGGCGAGAGGTCTTGAACAAGGAGACTCCAACAATACCGTGGCAGCTAATCCCTCATGCTTAGGCTCGAATCGGTTTTTTTATCAAAGACGAGAGATGTATGTAAAGTGTCATTGAAATCTAAGAGGATGCTACACCGTGCTGCATGTAATACACTGCACCATTTTAACGGCAGTTTCAGTTTGATAAGATAGGATGCAAAGGTTTGGTAGGGAGGTGAGACTTGTACCTTTAAGTATGCCCAATATTGTAAAACAAAGTCCATAACATATTGCCTGGACGGAGAGACGGTTTTAAAACAAGTGACACAGACGTCCCTCTCATTTAAATCATTAAATGTAAAGAGGCTAATAAAACACTACTTGAAACACAGCTAGCTTACATTTCAGGCGGATGCTAATATTTAAGCTAAGGCTGTTTTCACACAGCTTTCCTTTTTCACTACTTCAAATAAGTAATTAACCCGCGGTACCTGTTGGGATTCCATTGATTTCCCACTTGCGAGCCAAAATTATCCAGCAAATACGGAATTAAACGTTTGAAATCTAAACAAGCGCGTACGTGACATTTAGACACTCGTCCATTGAGGTAGGGGTGAGAAGCCCCGTCGACGTCCCCCGGAAACCCCGTTACGTCAAGATGGTGTTACCCGTAGAATGATCCGACTCAGAGCTGAATATGGTTTCCCATGGCAGGAGTCTAGGGCTGGGTTCAAATTACGTAAACGTAGGTGAACGTTTTTGTTGTTGTTGCTTTTTTGTTCTTAGAATTCTTTTACATTTAACGTGATTTTTTGTTGGATTTAAACCGTGTTAAGTGTCTTTGGTATAACGTACCTGTTTAGAGTCTTGCCGGCAAAGATAAACGTTCTTGCCTGTTGGATTTCAAGGTGAGCCACCATTATTCTGTCATTTGCGTGTATTTATCCATCTCTGTCCTAGAGCAGGGTCATTATTTAGAAAGTGAAAAAGGTCTGACAGGCTTAGTATTGTAACGTTTACACAGGCTTGCTAGCCCTTGGCTAACGAATTTGGACCCTTTAGCTGACTTGATTAGCAAGCGGGCCTTTGGGGCAGACGTATCGTGTTCGGTTCCCGGCTGCCCCCTGACTTCTCTGCACTATCCTCCATTCTGTTGCGGTGTGTGAGAAGGCATTATCGCGAATTTAGAAGCGGGCCGAACCCCAAAGGTTGTTTTCTCTGCTGCTAATACTGCGTAGCCTCAAGTACATAATACGTTTAGATGGATGCCAGCGGCAAAGACGCCGGGTCAGATGCTAATATCCGAGTTCCTATCATTTTCAGTAACAAAGAGGGTCATTTGCCGGCAAAAAAGACACTTTTATGTGATTTTCTGTTTATTTTAGATAGACTATATATCATAATTGACCAACTTTTCACATGGAAAGACGCACCCCGGTAGAGGGGTCCATCCTGGATGGAATGACGATCTGCCCATGGACGACCTGCAACTATTACTACTGCTACTACTACTACAAACTTTAGGTTGCTCCCATCAGGGGTCACCACAGCAGGTCATCATCTCCATCTCTTCCTGTCCTCTGCTTCTTCCTCAGTCAAACCAGCCGCCTGCATGTCCTCCCTCACCACATACATAAACTTCCTCTTATACTCAGCACTAGTATTGTCTTTCTTCATCACTTCCAATGTAAATCTCAGCATCTTCATCTCTGCCACCTCCAGCTTCACACACAATCTATTGGACAAAAACAAAAGGCATCACACTATATTTACAGAGATAACTAGCACCTCCCACAGCAGATTAAGCAGTGATTTCCTTCACATTTCCCATCAAATAAATCGACATGGAGTGAACAGCATTATCAGCATGCGACTTCAGGCTTAAACCACATCACCAACACTATGACACGACTGCGTCTTGAGAATGGAAAACAGCTTTCGAACTCATTCATCCACGAAGATTGGTCCAACAGTATTGGGAAGTTGGATGAGTGTCTTATTTCGATTCACCAAATGCTTTTTTGAAGGACTCGAAGAAAGTTTATAAATGATTAGAAGCATACCATTATTTTATTCGTGGCCCCATCCAAGAATGTTACTTCGACAACATTGACAAACTAACTTTCAGCTTTGCGTTCACCTACATACGTCAGCATTGTATTCCCTGAGTTCTTCATACATCTTTGTTATTTTGCCTTTGAAGGTGGTGACTACCTCTGATCCCAAATGCACTGGACACTGAATTCATTCTCACGGCAAGCTTCTTCAGATGTCAAGATACACGCTTCTCTGCAGGTGCGGGGATCAAACCTGCAACCCTCTGATTGCCAGATGGCTGTTCTACCCACTGAGGTATGCTTCCCCTTCTCTGCTTCTCTATGGGGACTTTTCCAATTAGTATACTATGACAAGGTCAGTTTCTCTTATCCCCAATCTTCTTATTTATGCAACCAACAGCACAGGAGCTCTGAGGCATTTTCTATCACAATGAGATTTTCATTGTGCACAATGAAAATCTCAGTGAAAACATTCACCATGGGTCTCCTCCCCAAGCAAGTGTGCGCTCAGACATTGCTCCTGTGCAACCTGTAACCATTGAGAACAGGTCTGTTAGCTTTGTGATGCAATCACAGCGGTCCAATTTAGTCAAGTAGCAAAATACACCTCAGTTAGAGAGGTTGAATGTGAGTGAATCTTGAGACAATAGGCGGGCAGAGGGAAAATTTGGGGTCAGTGAGGCTACCGTACAATGTTTTAGGTAGCTCTGTCTACTCACGTGGTTTCCAAGAGAACATCTGCCAAGACCCTCCTTGGCTGCCACGATGCATTAATGCGTTAATTATCAGAAATGTACTGGTTGTTTTTACTTTTTGTTTGTTCACGTTTTATTTTATTATTTTTTACACTTCACATTTTGTGCTGTTTTGTTTTTGTTTTATTTCAACAAAAAATATTATTAAAACTAAAATAAGGAACACAATTGGAGCCTAATCTGTGAAGCACCACATGAAGATCTGGCAAAACTATATCGAATGTTTAAAAATCAGTTGGTCTGTTCTATTAATCTTGCTATTCGTTGGCATTGTCAGATGTTCAATCTTGAATATTAGAGCCATATTTGTCTCGTGACGATAAGGTGACCAGTAAGAGACACAATCAGAAGCTTTGAGCTATAAGTAAGCAATGTTGACATAATTGGCCTGAGCCTACCTTATTATCCATCTTCTTCTATCATCTACTGGATTTATTCATTTTGGGATTTTTGTTGGTCTACAATGAAGCCGGGTATTTAAAAAAATTACATGATTCAAATTGAGATTAAAAGCTAATGTTTCAATGGCGTTTAAGACATGTAGTTTACATTCCCTGTGATAAGTCAAATGTTTATTGAATTATCCTTCATATGAATTATGTAAGCATCATTTGATTGAGACTGGTAGTTTGATCTTCTGTCCAGCTTGTTGAGGTCTACTTGAACAAGACACTGAACCCCTAAGTGCTCATCCCTGAGATAGAGGGGTGACCACTCCTGAGTGTTTCTCCACCTTTTGTTGAATAGGATAGGCTCCGGTATCACTCCATGACCTGACTTTGGATAAGCGGTTGCGGGTGGGTGGATGTTTGGATTCGTATCAATATTTGTATATTGGATTTAAATTATATTCATAATAGAATTTATAATCGTATGGATTCATCATTGCATCTTTTATTTGTCATCATAGAATATATAGGGGCAGTGTAGCTCAGGAGGTGGGGCGGCCGTCTAGTAATCGGAAGATTGGTGGTACCTTCAGGAAGCATGTTGAAGTGTGAGCAAGACACTGAACCCTTAATTGCTTAGAGTAACAAGTGGAATCTAGCCTGGTGGCTAAATCTGGCATATTTACACTAATTGTTCATGAATATGCACTGTCCCTATAAAGGAGATTATTATCATCATCATCATTACTATTAAATGACATTTTCAGTCATTTTTATGATGAACCTCATGGTAATTCATCATATAATTCTAATATTCAAGATGGTGTCCTCGGAAAAGCTTGTGTTTTTTGGCTCATAGTGTTGTGGCAAGGGTCGTCCGTGCCATTGACACAAAATGTCTCTCACTGCATTCTCTGCAAACACACACACACACACACACTTTGACCTTTGTAGTGGCCCCCAGCCCCTGTGATAGTGACACGGAGGTGATGCTTGGATGGAATAGCAAGGAGCATGACTATATTTGTAAGCTTATTACATACACACATTTATCATCATCCTCACTTGAAAGAGGAGAGGCAGACACAGGAAGAGAGGGAGACAGAGAGAGATGAGCTGAGACAGACGGACACAGAGGGAAATAAGTAGTTTGTTAAAATGATAGAGAGAAGAACAGATCAGAGAGTTAATCGGCCCATATTACTCACCTGTGTCAGTCAGCACATATCCAGTCACCCTTGGCAGACGTCCACAACCACACACCAGAGGGAAAGGTCAGCCAGAGGCCAGCTGGTCCCATCACAGGGCAAACCACTACCCCATGAACTCTCCCTCTCCCTCCATCTCTCCCCCTCTCTGTCATCCCATGTGCCCTCTTGACCTCACTACTAAAACACTGGAGCAAATCTCCCAGTTGGACACAGAGGATTAACAACAAATGATGTCAAATTGCAAACTTCTATATGGCCTTTCTGAGGTACTTACACAAGTGGGTGCAGCGAAGCACAAGTAGATAGAACAACAGACAGACGGACAGATGAAATGTCTTTTGGAATAGTCCATAAGACAATCTGCTCATCCTGAAATCTATGGAGGCATGTTGAACCTAAAGGCCTATGGCATTTGGAAAATAGCCAACTTGTGCCCAAAGTACTCTGACGAGACGCGGTGAAGTTTGAATAGGAAATAAGTGTTAATTTCCAGCATAACTGACGGTGTGAGACAGAACTGTAAATTAGGTAGTAAATATCTCATGAGTCACTTACTGAGTGTGGTTTTTTTTTGCAAGGGAAACTGTATTGCACTCAACAGCTGAGCTCATAACCCTATGAATTATGCCATTTGGCAAATTCCCCCTGGTAGTGAAGTGCTCACAGATATTATTAAAGACACAACCACGCTCTGAATTAAAGGACATCCACCCACGCTCCACCAAGCCCCTAACGGATGCATACCTCTCTTAATTTCCTCCATATTCTCCCAACCCTTGGCATCAACACAGCTACTGAACAGTAGTAACAAACAGCCTCACATAATGTTACTGTACCTGCAAGACTCCAAGCAATTTATGGGTGGCTGTCGGCCCAATTTCAATATATCTTGAGTGCTAAGCAGTGCACTGTCAAGGTGATGTTTCATGTTTCATCTTTAAGGCAAGGCTGAAACGGGATTTGTTTCCTCAGTCCTCCTTTACGACGAGTACTGGGGCCGTGGTAGCTCAGTGGTATAGAGCGTGCTCTTCAAGAACTACTTATTATTATTAATAATAATAATTGTTCCCTCATCAGTCCCACAAGGGGACATTTGCAATTCTCTGCATTGTCCACCTCCTATTCGACACGCTTTCTGCAGGACCGAGGATCAAACCCGCGACCTTCCAATCACTCCATCTGGGTCCATGTCCACCCCCACAATGTGGGGGCTAATTGTGACACACATAAAACAGACCTCTCAGTGGATTAAAAGGAGGTGTCAGTTTTCCACATCACCATAAGCCCCCACATTGCGGGAGCGGACACGGACTTGGATGGAGCATGGGGGACTAAGGCTCAATGCCCTTCCTGATGCCCCGCGGTGGGATCAAACCCACAAGAGGTGTGTGTGCTACCTACCACTGAACCGCTGTGAGTAGTTCTGCTAAATATATCAATGACCTCAGGCTTGTGTACATCATGCGGTGTGGTCAAGTAAGGAAGGATGACACCATTCAAACACGGGGGTGGCAGAACCCAGTTTGCGACAAATTAAATGACTGACCCCGGCAATTATTACTCCCTCATTGCTCTCTCCCTTTTATGAAGCAGCTCATTCATTTCTCAGGAGAGCTGTTTTTCCTGACTCCATTTACCGAATAAAAGCGTCCGCATTTTGGTGCACTCAAGACGGTCAGCCGTCCGCAGTGAATTGGTATAGAAGTCAAGTCAAGGCCACAACGGGCCGACTACGTCATCAAGTCATCTGTCTCTCTCTCTCTCTGTCATGTAATGACCTGACATCCTCATGTGAAGCTATCCTCCTGTTTCAATGAGAACTTTTACAGCTAATTGGGATTTTTCTCACGGAAAAAAAGGTTCAAAAATTCTGTCAGATTGAACCAATTAATCCAATGGATTCATAAATCAAAACCATTTTGTAAATTAATTTTAAATAATAAACTGGGAGTTGGTAAGAGAAGCATCCCCAGGGTATTGGCTAACAGTTGAGCTATATTAGCATTGTCTGCTACTTGGCAGTGTGTTTATACAATGAGTTAGAAGGCCTCCACAACCCCCCTGCCCATGGCACTTGTGCAGCCTCGCCTCTGACCCTGGCATCTGAGGGGTTTCTCCGTGGCCACTGTTTATTTCTGCTCTTCCTGTTTGTGTTCCACCACAAGAGCTGTCGCGCTTTGAATGCTGGGTAAAAATCAGATCAGATCATGCTTGTCATAGGTGGTTCTGATCGTGTCGGCGTTGGGGGGGTGACAACAGGCACACACCGCATGAAAAGAAAAGAGGGCTCTCAGTCCAAGGCTATCATGTCAACGGAGATTAAACTAGTTTATTATTTTCAAAGAGGAAAAAAAATTACGAAACAAAAAGCAGTCATATTTTACACTAGTGATTATTATTAAATTTTTACAACCATTCAGTCTGCATAACATAAAGAAATAATTCTACATCTTTGTTTCTTTCGTATTTTTGGTACTCTGATTTATACATACAAATAACAAATACAGGAACTTTTTTTTCACAATGCATATAATCTGTGGGCAGGAAGAGTCTTTCAGGTGAGCCGGTGTGTGGCCTCTTGTGTGCGCGTGCATGAGAGAGGGCGCGCGCGAGTGCATGAGTCTGTACGTCCGTTTCCCTCTGGATCCACGCTTAGTTGCACGCACATGCACACGCAATTTTGTGTGTGTGTGTGTCAGTGTGTGTGTTTGTGTGTGTAAGCGGGTGTGGTTGGGTGTTTGTGTGCATGTACATTTGTATGCTTTCATGTGTCTTTGAACACAAACCAATTGCCCGAGACCTATAGCACATCCAAAACTTTAAAAAAAATAAAAGGAAATAGAGTTGAGAGAGAGAGAGAGATAAAGAGTGAGAGAGAGAGATAAAGAGTGAGAGAGAGAGAGAGAGAGAGAGAGAGACAGACAGAGAGAGAGAGAGACGCCTGCAGTTAGAGCCACGGACTCCCTGCAGACTTAATGCGTCAAAGCACAATTCCAGCGGGCACAAAAAGGAGGCCTGCCCTTTCTCAGTCCTTCACTCCTTACTCCCGTCCACCTCCTTCTCCTTTTCCCTGGGACACAGAAAGCCCCAC
>OMLC01057444.1:0-10746 GCA_900302585.1 Regalecus glesne
AGGTGGCTGGTGAGACAGAGGAAGATGTAGAGGACAGGAAGAGATGGAGATCATGATGTAGTAGTAGTAGTAGTAGTAGTAGTAGTAGTAGTAGTAGTAGTAGTAGTAGTAGTACTAGTAGTAGTAGTAGTAGTAGTAGTAGTGGTGGTGGTATTAGTGGTAGTAGTAGTAGTAGCAGTGGTATTAGTGGTAGTAGTAGTAGTAGCAGTGGTATTAGTGGTAGTAGTAGTAGTAGCAGTGGTATTAGTGGTAGTAGTAGTAGTAGTAGCAGTAGCAGTGGAATGAAAATAAATCAGAGTATTCACGTGTCTTGCTGTGAATGTTATCAGAACCCTTTTTGACAGTAGTCAAAAAGGGTTAAGGGTGGAATAGCCCAAGAGGTAGGGTGGGCCGGCTAGCAATCGAAGGATCGGTAGTTCGACCCTCAGCCCCTGCTGAAAGTATGTCGAGGTGGGGATAAATCGGGACTTGTAAAAGTGGAACTCTCAATGTTTGTCAGTGTGTGGGCAGTAATTAGAGATGAGTTGCTATAATATGTTGGTTAGACCAGTTTGAGTTGTGCAGTAATCCAGGGATGATGGTTTTGTGGGCTAACCCCCATGTTAGCCATGCCATCTGTTCCTTTGGCTTTGTCATTACTAGAAAAAAAGATAATGTGATTTGGGATTGTTGCCTGAAAAAAGGTCTGTGGCCAGTCCAAGCTGTGAAGGCTCAGCCTGTCTTCTGCAACTTCGCTGTAAATGGAAAGTATGGTAATTGGGAAAATGTGGGAATAAAATGGGAAGAGACCTAAATGTGCAATTAGGGCAGTAGGCACAGGTCTGTAACGTCAAGTGGCCTGTAAGGGATACGAAGACCAAATTTAGACATGATGAAATAATTCCCAGGTTTTGCTGGACTCCTGCATAGTCTCAAAAAGTGGGCTCAATACAAAGAGAAGAAGACTGGAAATGCTGGGGATGGCATGGCTCAGCAGACAGGGAGGTCATCTGGCAATCGGAAGATTGTCAGTTCGATCCCCTGCTCCTGCAGAATCCATGTGGAAGGGTCCTTGAGCAAGACAATGAACCCCCAACTGTTCAAGCCCTCTGATGGAATGGTGACGTGTCCTTTCCTGTCTTTCACGTAACGAGTGCTGAGATAGGCTCCTGCACATCTGTGACCCAACTTCAGACAAGTGGTTGATGATGGATGGATGGATGATGGATGGATGGATGGATGGATGGATGGATGGACAATTACAAATGTCAAGATGTGGCTGGTGCATGGTTGGATCTTACATGGAAAACTAATTGGAGCACCAAGCTGAAGTCAGGTGCTCAGAACTAATGAGTGATCCTAAACTCTGCCCCTTTTTAAAAAAATAGATACTGCAGTCACTGCTGACCACCCACTGCCTAGCACCATCATCTCCATCGGCTCACCTGAGAACTGTGTGTTCTACTGTAACATCTCAAAGAGAACAAACAGGGATGAGAGGGTTAAGAGATGTGCCTACAGAACGTGTTAAAATCATACCCGGTATCTTGACCAAGTGGATGGGTAGGGCATCTGGCCGTAATCCCCCAAGCTCCATCTACGCCCATGGCCACCCCAAAAACATGGGGACTAATCATCCATCCATCATTAGCCACTCATCCAATGTCAGGTCATGGAGGTATCTGTTCCAGATGGAGACCCCAAACTTCCCGTTCTCTGGCCACATCCATCAGTTCTGACTGGGGGTCCTGAGGTTGTCCCAGACCAGTGTAGAGATATAATCCCTCCAACTGGTCCTCAGTCTACCCTGTGGCCTCCTCCCAGCTGGACGTGCCCCGAACACCTCACTAGGGAGTCCCTCACGAATGACTGAACATCTCACCCTGTTTCTACGGGAGATGCCACCAACTCTCCTGAGAAAACCCACTTCTGGCCAAAACAAGACTAATAATGACATGCAAAAGTAGATCTGAGTGGATGCCATTGATTATTATATATTTCTGGAACCTGGAACATGACCACAGCCCTGGTACAGAATGATGATGTTTTTTCCCCGGTTTTACAAGCAATGCTTTAACAGGACCAGCTTAGATTGGATGACAGATGTGAAGTGCAACGGTGCTGTAAAACTAAAATCAACCTTTTGATAGTAAACTGGAAATAGGCAATTAAAAAACTTTCCCGGACTTACAAGAGCAATATTGATCTGGGTACAGTAATCCTCTCCAGTCTCAACAGAGGACTGAGGGGACCTTTCCTCTCTGTTTGCCTTTTTCACTTTTTCATCTCTTTATCGTGGCACGACATCCTCGGTCTATCTCTTAGTCTTGCTGTTGCTAGTGATCGATCTGTGTCAGTGGTTCCTAAACTGGGGGGTCTTGAGGAGGAGGAGGAGGAGGGAGATATTCAAGACATTCAGTCAGAATCATATAGAGAGAAAATACAAGCTCTTCTAATCTATATCTCACATGAATGTGGATTTAAACAGGGGGACGTGATTAGTATCAATCATTTTGTAATTCATCATTCCACTGTGGGAGGGAATTATTCACTATGTGAAGTGTGCTTGGTTTGCAAGTCCAATACAACAATAGAGCATGAATTGATGATGCATTATAGTGATATTATTATCTTTAGACAGAAATGCCAATTTTTGGGGGACAGTGTATTGATTAGAGTTAATTCTACCAAACTAGGTGAAGAGTGGGATATCTCAAACCATTTTCCTCAGTGAGGCCCTGACCTAAAAGGTTAGGGAACCACTGATCTATGTATTCTTACATCTTTTAAGTATCCTTCAACATCTATCCATCCATCCATCCATCCATCCATTCATCATCATCCTCTTATCCAAGGCCTGGACGCAGAGTGATGCTGGAGCCTATCCTAGCACTCATTGGGCGATAGGCAGGTGACACCATGGACAAGTCACCATTCCATCACAGTACTTGAGCAGTTAGGGGTTCAGTGTTTTGCTCAAGGCCTCATCGACAGGCTTTCTACAGGGTTTAGGGACCTAACTGCCAATCTTCTGATGACTAGATGACTGCCTGACCTCCTGAGCTATGCCAGCCCTTAAAAGCTTTATATACGCACACAAGTGTTATCTGTATGTACCAATATTATCTTCCACACATGGAGTTTTACTGTTATCTCTGGGCTGTCAACCACATCTTTAGTATTACCTCTCAATGCTACAAAGCTTTCCAGGCACTGATCCTACAGCAACATACTGATAATGACTTCTGTCAGATTCTTGAAGGAAACTTCTGGACCTCCCTAAAACTATAATTTATATAACTCCCAGCAGCTGGCTGAGTGGTTTCGGTATCATCTCCATATTGGAGGACAGTAAAATGGCCCAGATAGCTCCAGTCACTCAGACTGGGGCAGATCCGTTGGTGGTAATGTTGTAGAGCACAGAGGTTAAGTCAAGAGTCTGTAACTCAGTGAGAGGTTCGCTGCTGTCATGCGTCCACGCAGGTCTGAGTTCAAGCTAAAACTAAGTTCAGTGCGACTAAGAGGACAAAGCAAAGGGTTTTCAAAGTGCTTTTGGCCCTCATCCAGTGGATTCAATGCTGTCCATGTCCTCCTCCGACCCAGTGGGAGGCCTGCGCCTGGTGTCAGTTGCTCCTTGGTTGGGTGATACTGAAGCCTGACTGCTTGTGCCCTCTCCTCACCACAGGGCCGAGGAGCTCCTTGCCCCCATGGATTTTTCATTTGTGGCTCTTGCAGAATCAATGTTCTGTTTTTGCCTGTCCAGACAGGGCCCATAGATCAGCATTTTATTCCACCTCCCCTTATCTCTTTACGTGTGTGTGTCTGTGTGTGTATGTGTGTGTGTGTGTGTGTGTGTATGTGTGCTTATCACTTTCTTGTTTTCGTAACCTCTACCCCTTCTGTCTGCCCTTAAGAAACCACATCCTCTAATGGCATTGCTTTCCCACTCCGTCTCTCTCTCTCTCTCTCTCTTCTACTTCTGCCTTTCCTGCTTATGTGACTCTCTGGCCTGCACTGTTGGTTCTCTACCAGTAAAACCTGGGACTTGGATAGAAAAGGCCCCTCTTTTAATCAGCCATCCATCAGGGTATTTAAACACTGAGGTGTTTATTTATATAGACAAATGGCTGTCTCTGGAGCTGTTCCCTTCTCAGCGCAGGCCCGGAGGCAGCGGAGGGAATAGATGACGATTCGGAGAGCTGGGGGAAAGTGGGGCAGGAAGCTGAGTTCCTCTTTGACAAAGCAAAGAGTTTGATCCGTTCTTTAAAGCACAGCTTGGGGCAGTTACAGAACATTGCTTCCCTACCTGGTCTCAACGGGGTGGGGGGATCGGATACCAGGTTGTTTTTTTTCATAGCAACCCATGGCGCCGCATTTCCTAAGTCACCATTGGATAGCTTGGAGACACTGTTGTTATTATTATGGCTCCTTGCTATGACAATGACTGTATGGCGAGGAGTCTCGCTGAGCCTGGCGGCTGGAGGTTTTCCAGAACACAATGTCAACGAGGCCGCAGGTTTCCCCCTGCAACCTGCCATCCAGCGGAGCATTTGATGCTTGTTTACGCGGATGGGACATTTTGGGTCAAGTATAATATGGGTCTTGCTGGTGTGTTTGAAATCGTTGTGGCAGATAAAGGAGGGAAGGAAAAACATATTCGTTGAACTGGGCAAGACGAACTACAATCAATGTGCTTGTTGGAGTTGGTCGCTATAAGCCTTCCCGTAAAAGTAGGGAAGAGGTGGTTGGATTGACATCACACACGGGGGCAGAAGCTCCCTGCAGATATTTGGGTCAGTTAATTTGATTTTTCAGCAATTGCCAATACACCGTTGAGTAAGGGGCCGGGTCTATACTGGCCACTGTTCATACTATACTGCAATAGAAATGGAAAATCTCCCACATTGCTCTAATTACCAGTCTTCAGACTCTACGGGGGGGCATGGTGTTTGCTGGCAAGGAAAAGAAAAGGAAGCACTGAGATGAACTGAACATAAGATGAGTGCTTGTATACAGCAAATGATAGACTCAACAAATGTTAAGTCACTGCTTGCTACATATTGATGTGAGTTCTTAGTGAGAGGACTCCCAGCAGTTATCTCTGATCAGGGATTAATGGCGTGGCTTCCATTTGGTGAGACTCGTAGCCTGTGTGGAGTTTTCATGTTTTCCTCGTGTCTTCACGGGTTTCTTGTCCTGCCTGCGCCCCTGAGCAAGGCACTAGAAAAAAGAACTGGAGTCGATCACCAGGTGCTGCAGCTGCTCACTTCTCCTGTATGATAGGATGGTGAAATCCAGAGAACACATTTGGCTGTAGGAATACAATGGAGAAATAAGTGGATTTCTGTCTTTCTTCCTTCATTAAAGGCACAACAAGTGAGATGTTTCTCTAGTAGCCACCATTAGCCACCAATAGGAATGCAGACATTGGAAATGGAGTCATTCCCTTGAAAAAGGTGACTGGCAATCTTTTATAGTCTAGGACCACTCAAAGCACTTTACAATGTATGTCACGATTACCAATTATATGGTACTAAAGCCGGATGCTATTCCTGGTGCCCTGTTTTGGGCTCGAACCCACAACATCTGGCTCATCAGTTCCTGAAGCACACGCTCTAACATTGAGCTACTGCACCTTCCCATAAAGTTGAAACATGCATCGGGATGGATGTGTGAGGAGGACCCGTAGTTCTGTGGAAGGATAAAGGATTTGGGGCAGAAACACTGGTTTGAAAGCCAGAACTCTCACTGCCTGGCAAAGCCGTCACTTTGCAACTGGTATAAACCGAGCACTCTTTACAGCCCCCGATACCTGACAGTCATTTTTTTGCTGATGAAGTTGAAATTTAACAGATGGGGCATTTAAGAAAGGTTGCCAGAGAAAAGTGGTTAAATTGCAACAAAAAAAAACACATAAAAAGAGGTAAATATAAATTCCAGTCCATTTGAGTTGTAAGTAGAGTGAGAGAGGCCACACTGTCTCTTCCTCAGGGCATTAGGGAGTACAGCTTCACTGGTTGTACCAGTGTGGAGGAGGTTCCTGTTTCTGCCATTTGAGGACTTTATTGGCACTTCCATCATGGAATACTGAGATGTGGACTCTGCACGGAGGTCCTTCCCAGGGTGTGAATATTTTTTTATTAACATCCCCATGGTAGTAAAATTTTGAGTGCACCGCTCTTTCTTCTTCGCATTGTGCTCGTGTCCCGCAGCTGAGTGAGGAAGTGCATATCATTGGCTTCCTTCCTTGCCTCTTTCTGTCATCCAACATACACAGCTCTTGAGACGTTTTTGTTCTTCTCTGGTGAGAATCGCCATATTACAGTGAGGACAGCTATGATTGGCAGCATCAGTGTCCAACACCAAGCCCAAGACGCCTCTCTCCATAGTCAGGGGAGGCGTTAAGGTTCAGGGAGAAAGCTGCCGGGGTCTAGTTTCCCCTTCCTGTCTTTGCCTCCACTGCTATATATCTAATCCCACTCACTCCCTTGAAAGGCTGAGAGGCCATTAAAAACAGTGCAGAGAGAGGAAAGGAGGAATCATTACGTGCAATTTATAAACCATTAAGAACTGTATTAAAAAAGCCTGCAATCTAATTCACCCACCAGCGGACCTTGGCAATGAGGGTGGCTGTGGGGGAGAGGCAGTTCATTTAGAGAGTGTGTTTTGGCTGCTGAGAACGTGTATGCTCCTAATAGGGTCCAGGGGGGTTACCTCTAGCCCGGAGGGGGTTCTGTGCTTTTGTACCAAAGTCCAACTCGGCGGTGGGAGGAGAGAAGAGGAACATGAAGACTGCAAAGAGAGAGAGATGGGCGGACAGGGAACAAGTGAGTTTAAGAGATATGATACTGCCCAACTAGCCAACCCAGTCCACCTAGTCATCCCCAAGTCTGACACGTAATTGTTTGTGGTTTTATAGCTATACAGTAGAAAGAAGCGCTGTTAATTTAAACAGCATCAGGAGTGTGTTGTAATTCCTTAAAATTGTCATAAAGTGCTCTGGATTAAACTCATTTCACTACGAAGACCATGAAGTTTGTAAATGATAAAAGGACCGTTCCCACCCACGGAGTCTGTCCATCCCTTTGCAAACGGAAGGTCAGGAGGGTCAATATCTGTGGCGTTGTGAGCGTCTGCCTGGAGCCCGAAGCCCTTGCTCTCTCCATATCAGAACACCACAGTCAATGTGCTCCAAATTGAGCCCTCATGCAGAATACTGCATTAATCAATAATATTAAAAAGGTTACACATCAAACTATTAAATACTTTATTGATCTATATGTAATCTGTAGCACTTATATAAAAATCTATACATATCCCCGGATAGAAGTAGGAAATATCTCTATCATCCTCATTTATTTTTTTCTACTTACTGGAGTATCTGATAGCAAAGTAGGTGTAGAAGTAGAGGAAATACAATATGGTTTCAGTTGATCAGATGAGCTAATGTTTGTCATTCTCTTGTTTTTCTGTATGTAACTAATTACTAAAGCATGTGCATTTTCATATATTTTTAACTTCCTTATTGGAAAATATACTTATTTAAAAATTTTAGATTTCACCCTAACCCCAACCCCCCCGTCAAGTTGATTATTACCAGTCTTCTTCTTTCAGCCCAATCATTGTTTTTCAGGGTTCACCACAGTGGATTTCATAGTTCCCATTGCTACCATGTATAGGGGCCTCAACCCATCTGTTATAGTCTTGTCATTTCTACATACTGATTTGGCAAGGCATCAATCAGCAGTGCAAATTAGCTCAGTCACTACCACTTCAGTCAAAGAAAACTTTTCTTGCCATCTGCAGTAAGGTACACACACACTCACACACACACACACACACAGATATTTGCTGGTGTGGCTCTGTTTTGGGACTTATCTGTCATTCAACGTCCAAACATGGAAAGTCTAAGGCAGGAAGACCAACAGCATAGGAACATAGGAACATAATTGACAACAGAAATGTGGTTGATTAAGTCAGGTCTTATACACCATGTGAAGGAAGAAGTGGGGATTCATGTGGGCTGCAAAGCAGCTGGCAGAGAAAACAGAAAAGATAAGCAGGCTAAAGCAGCTTAAATAACACTAAATGGACTTACTCTTCTATACCGCTTTTCTAGTATAGCAACCACTCAAAGCAATTTACAATTTATGCCTGACATTTAGCAAGCAGCAGGGATTAAGAGTGGATGCTCTTTTCCTAACACTCCATGGTAGGATCAAACCTGCTATGCCCAACTGCGGAGGCACACGCCGAGCTACCGGACTTGCCACTTGGATGCATAGGAAGGACTGATTTGAGCCATCGGATGATGTGGGCTGTCTTTGAGATCAGCTCAGCTGATTTTGACTTCATGGCCAGCCAGAACGAACATTGTGCTCAATTTCCGTCAGGACCACTTTATTCAAATAAAACCTGCACTGACATCTGCAGTGCAGGTTTTATTTGACGGTAAGGGTCAGTTCTTTGACCTCCCTGCTCTTCCACGTGGAAAGCCTAAGGCAGGGAAAGAAGTTCCTCCAATGCACTTGCATGTAAGTGCCAGCGGGACGAGCTAGATGAGCAACTCGACTAGAAAAGCCAATTAGGCTAAAATGACATGTAGTGAGGCATATAGAATCTACATGGTAACATAGCTAGTGACTTAACAAAGAGAGCCAAAGCAGCTATGTCATAATATTCCCATAAGTGCAGTAGATGAACCACTAGCTGGCAGGGATAAGAATTATTTTGGCCATATATCAGCAAACCACTGAGGGGTTCATTTAACATGTCATGATTAGTCCTCGCATTGTGGGGGTGGACATGGACTTAGATGGATCTTAGGGAGAGTAAGTCCGGAGGTCCTTCCTGACACCCCATGGAGGGTTCAAAACCACTGCCTCTGGCTCATCAGTTCTCGAACTGTGAACTCTACCACTGAGCTACCACGGCCCCATATCAGTAAACCACTGATTTTTCTTAAATTGATTTTTTAAATCGTCGGAAGGGGATACATCACAACTTAGCAGAATAGATCAGAATCAGATTTCATTGGCCATGTAAGTTTGTACATATGGAGTTCCATGGCTCTGATACTGTACTTAACATTGAGTAACAGCACAACAATCTTCAGATATACACACAAGGACTGACTACATACAGGCAAAAATAAGAGCTGATAAAATGATAGCGAATATTCTAGGTTCTCATGATGAAAGAATGAGTTGTCATTCCATTTGTGGCACAGAAGATATCAGAACCAGAGTTCAGATCTGCATCCTGTATCTTAGTTCACCATATAATGGAGTTTGTAGATTCTACAGATTTGGAGAGGCCAAGAAGCCTGGATATGAAGGTGTATCTCTGGGGAATAGCACACCTTGCAGAATTAAGATGCCAAAGCAAGATTTTAACTAGATTGAGGTCATTAGCTGCTAGGATTTGGCTGTGACCTCACAAGAAGCGAGTATCCATGAACAAGGCAATAGGAAGAAGAACTGGAGTTGATTGCTATGCAGTGCAGCTACTCACTGCTCCTTTACAACAGGATCAGTTAAATGCAGAAGGCATATTTCATGGTTAGAATGACACATCAAATGTTTTTTTTTCTAATGTCGCTGAGATTATGAGTAAGCTTAACTTGAGTTCGTGGGCCACCCGAATTGACATTTTCCCCAATTTTTTTAACGATTTTTCTCATCGATTCTCTTGAATGGTGGTAAATGATCATCAGTACATCTGAAAACTGTCTTCAGTCCTTATCTATAAGATGTATGTTTCCTCGTTAGAAAGGGAACGTGATACTGCTCTACTAAATTTCAGCTAATTGAGAAAGAGAGAGAGAGAGAGAGAGAGAGAGAGAAACACCACACATATCAGGTCCATCTATAAGTCTGAGTTTGAGAGCGTCATTATAAGATCTACAAGGAAAACAGGCTGAAGTTTTCCATTTTGTATGGTGAATGGACTTGTTCTAATGTAGCCCTTTTCTAGTCTACTAACCACTCAAAGTGCTTTACAACAAATGCCTCAACTCTATTATTTTCATTTTTTTAATCCCCCTTTTTTCCCACCCAAATACTATGAGTTGCCCATGGGTGGATGTGTCGTTTTGATCCCCTCGAGAACATCAACAGGAAGGAGGAAGTGGCAGCATGTGTCTCCTCCAAGTCACATGACCAATAGCCCTCACTAGTCCACACATCATGGTCTGGTGGGGAAAGCACAGTGCTTGGCCGTCAGAGGAGAATGAAGCAGAGTACTTTCCCTTCACTTAACCAAGAGGCCTGGACCACCCAGAGGGGGACACTAGTGAACCCAGAATACTTTATCCAACCTAACCCTTATACCCATGTGAGGACTAGCCAATTATGACCTACTAACTATGGACCTCTGGCTGTGGTTGGAAATGCCGGAGCCTGGATTCGAACTGCATGGCGCAGAGATGCACTAAACATCACCATAACCCTCTACGCCACCAGAGCCCCTTACCCCATTTCACTTCCTGTTTGCTACTCCATGACTACTCATGCTCTGTTACAGGCTTTCTCAAAGCTCTCACTTCAGAACAAGGTCCATTTGTTCCTTTCTGGGCGTTTATCCACATCCTTTACAAAAGAGCACCAAAAGGGTGACTTGGTGGCCCAGTGGTTTGAACTATTACTTCACAGTAAGAGGGTCCTGGGTTTCAACCCCAGGCCGTCCCAGGTCCTTTCTGTGGGGAGTTAGCATGTTCTCACTATGTCTGTGTGGGTTTCCCTCCCACCATCATAAAGACATGCATGT
>OMLC01057446.1:0-12716 GCA_900302585.1 Regalecus glesne
TTGTAGTGTGGTTGCTGGTCTTTTCTTCCCCTCAGCGGAAGCTCAGCTCTGTGCACCGGCGCTCATCCATCCGCATTGTGAGCGAATGTGTTTCAGGACCACGGATAGCGACACGCTGTCGCTCAATGCGCAGAGGGGAAGATCCCACGTACACATGCATGCACATCGTGAACGTAGCATGAAAACCCACAATCGAGACACCCGTCTCTCGGGTTTTTAGCCTGGATATTGTTGTGTTACTATTATTCCACTGTTCTTGCTCTATTATTGAGAGACCCCCCACTCCTCTGTTAGTCTCCCTGAGGTTTCTTCTTCTTCTTTTTTAGTTTAAGTTTTTCTTTTTAAAAGGAGTTTCTGTCCTTATCCAGGATGAGGGTCTATACAAACAGATCTGACTTGACTCTGGGGGCACCACAGCACAGGGGGTAGGGAGGTTGTCTGATAGCCAGGAGGTTGGTGGCTTTCGATCCCCTAGCAGAAAGCATGTCAAAGCATCCTTAAGCAAGACGCTGAATCGCTAAGTGCTTGGGGACATCAGATGAAAATCAGCCTGGTGGTTATATCTGGCACATTTGCCTTAGTATACACTGTCCCTATAAAAAGATGCTATTCTATTATATCTTGCTTTCTGATGCAGTCTGTCTTTTAGTGTGAGGCCATTGTTCTACGGTTTCATCTTGTCTACTTCCATTCTGTAAAAAGTTAAAGGCTAGGGAACGGGCTCTATAAATAAGGCCTATTGCTTATTTATGGTAAATGGTAAATGGACTTACTCTTATTTAGCTCTTTTCTAGTCTAGTGACCACTCACAGTGCTTTACAATGAATACAGTGAATGACTACTTGACCCCGGGTGATAAAAACATGATTTCTCATCTAGGTACGCATGAAATATTTAAGTCTAGAGTATCATTGTTGATTTTGCCAGACAGAAAAGAAGAGACATATACAAATGACAAACTTGTCTTCTGCCTTTAAACCATCCTATCGTATAGGAGCAGCAGCACCCGGGGACCACCTCCAGTTCTTTTTTCTAATGCCTTGCTCAGGGACACAGGCAGGAGGAGGTTTAACTCTGACATGCATGTCTCTCTGATGAAACCAGAGCACCTGAAGGAAATCAACACGGACACGGGAAGAACATACAGTTCAGACAGAACACCGTGTCCACCTTAGGCAATGCTTTACTTCATTTGCCTTCTACATCACGACAAAACCACCAGGGGAACAAAATACATGTTACAGAACCTAAAATAGATTTTGCATTATGCAAATTTCCACCACATTGAATGGGCTAAATTGTCTCCTCTGAAGAATAGCTTGTCATATAGCATCCATCGTTTTCACTCTAACTTGAAAAGGACTTTTGGTCAGCATGCTACTGTACACAAAATGACAAATGGTAATTATCTACGCCTGGGGGTCTTCATGAGCGAACTCGCTGTCAATAATCTAGGTAAGGAGACCGCAGAAAGCTGAATCAGTTCATCTGGGCAGTGTTTGCATCGGTAGTATAGACCCACAAACACAGCATGAGCTTCAGCTCTCTGTGACTGGAGGTGCATGGCCTCCTAACCTAACTCCAGATAAGAGCCTCCTCACATTCACTGAGAGCTCAGCGTAACTTTTAATCCATGCTATGGTTGGAACGCAGCTATACGGAGAACTTGCAGACCCTCTGTGGTGATTTATACATTCCTGATCATAACTAGAGGAGGTGCTGCCATGTTTATTGCCATGTTTTAGGCACCATTTAACTACCTTGCTGGTGCACCATGAAATTACCTGCAAAGGTTAAAGGAATGCTCTTTATGAATATATCAGATTGAAAAAATGTCAGTCACTGGCATTTTGATATGATGGGACTCCTTCTATGACAGCGAAGGTCTCAGTGTTACCTGTAGAACTAACAAATACAGGGGGAACGTGCATCAGGGGGTAGGGCAGTTGTCTAGTAATCGGAGGACTGGTGGTTCGAAGTTTCCTTGAGCAAGACAATGAACCCCTAACTACTATTCGGGTGATGCGGCTGCTCACTGCTCTGACACTATACGAATTCCATTTTTACATGTCATGATTAGTCCCCACATTGTGGGGGTGGACACAGATTTGGATGGAGTGTGGTAGATTAAGGACGGATGCCCTCCCTGACACCCCACAGGGGGTTCAAACCCGCAACATCTGGCTCATCAGTTCCTGAAGCACATGTTCTACTACTGAGGATGGGTTAAATAAAGACAACACATCTCATTCTATGTATATACAATGACAAATAAATAAAGCTTCTTCTTCTCCTCCTTCTTCTCTACAGTATGCAGATATTGCTCCTTTACCGAGCATGAGGAAGACCTGACGGGGTACTGTGCACCGCTGATGCTCAGTGATCCCTCCATTGTCAAGGTTAGAAAAAATGCATCAAAGCAAGTAGAAATCCAAGTCATCAGCTGGTATGAAATCCTTGTCAATATGACATCATGCAGGTACCTCTGATGCATGAATTGCCCTCGGCCATGAAGACGCAGAAAAAATGAAATGCAATGAAGGCATAAATCACAAATCTCAAACCATTCAGACTACAGGCCGGCTCTGAATATCCCCACTGTTTCTTCTGGAGGTATATTAATCAATAGCTGGGTGCGTAATCTATTAGCTGATATATCGAATTCCGCCTGAATTACACAGCAGGATGAATAATGAAGGTGAAAAATTAAGTTGGGATTTACGCCTGTTGTCTGTGAGGTTCTTTGTGTCCTGTAGTCTCTGTTACTCAACTGGCATTCATAATGCAAGGTGTTCCTTTCAGTGCTTGATTGAGGGTGAACATGAGAGATTTTTTGGAGGGGGGATTTGCAGAAGTGTATGTTGGCAGAGTTTCTCATTATCCCTCTCTTTTTCATTTCGGTTAACAAATGGAATCATTCTCTCACATCAACCTTATTTACATTTCACAGAAGGTAATGATCGTTTCGGTGATCATCCTTCTCAATTTGGCAAGAACTACTCCAAACCATTGGATTTGGGTTGAGACTAAACCATCGTTTTTCTGTTGGTTTTCAACCAGTTGTGTGGCATTTTCTGTCAGATCAGATGAGCGTGCTTTGGATTAGCTAGCAGATTCCTTCCTGCACAACTAGACCAGGCCCAGTTTGATGGCTGGCAGGACAACATGGGCTCGCGTGGCATTATATAATACAATGTTGAGTGAATTAGTTCCCACCTTTCCAAGAATAAGGGGATTTGCCTTCTTTATTTACCATTTTGTCACGGACTCGGCAGACATTACGGGAGATATCTTAATCGAAAATAGACGGAATGTGCGGACACAACTGCAAAATGGATTTAATGCAGCGAACGGCCCACACTGACAAATCTAAAGTGAGGTGGAAGGATTATATTGACTGATACAAAATGAAGCTGCGCATGAAGATGCTTTGTCGTCTTTTTCCCCCATCAGCATCTTCCGCTAACACGAGCCCTGTTAAGTCATCAAACAGGAGATGTTGGAGGTGGGAGGAAGGGCTGCTGGAATATACGGAGCAGGTAGTTTAACGTGTCCTCGTACACGCAGCACATCCATCAGACTGCACTGCCTATGTTCAAGATCAAGAAATATTATTTTCTGCCATTCCATTATTAGAATATTACCTGCTGCCAGTGTGTGGGACTTGCGTATCAGAGGACATGGCACGTTCCGTGGAAAATTGTTAATTTGACACGTTCGTTTTCATTCAATTTCCATTAGCCTTGCTGCCAGCTGTGCTCTCCTCAAGAGCAAGTTGGCCGACCTTCTGCTTATACTCATAGGGGTAGATATACAGACATGAGCAGCAGCTGTTTAATGAATCCTGTTTCTTGAGGGCGTTGGGAACATTGACACCAGATAACATTGGTTTGTGGTGGCGTTGAGCTGGTCCCCAGGCAGAGATGCGCAACTTCCAGTGCACCACAGGTGACCTCCGAGTAAAGGACGCACGGTCATTCATTAGTCACGGGGTCAAGATGGACGGGCCATCTGCCACTTGGTGGTGATTGATAAGTCATGTGACGTGCCAGTTTAGGATCCACGCCATAGCAGAAAAACAATCAGAAACATCCTGAATGGTTGACCTCTACGATGAGGGGGTCTGGAGGTTCTGATGGCTCGGGTCCATTTGCCCCCTTAGAGAAAAGGGTCACTGCAAATCAATGCCAAGTTATTCTGAGTGATCACCTTTATCCTATGAAGAGACATTTCTATCCTGATAGGAGGGGTCTCTTCCAGGATGACAAGCCCCCCCCCCATTCACCGGGCACGAGGAGTCACTCAATGCTTTGATGAATATGAAAGTGATATCAATCTATAGGCTATGGCCTTTACATCACCAGATCTCAACCCAATTGAGCACCAATGGGGGATTTTGGGCTGACATGTTTGACAGTGGTTCTCCACCACCACCATCAAAACAACATCTGAGGGAATACAATGTGGAAAATTGGTGCTCCATCCCTCCAGCAGAGCTCAGCAAGGAGCTTTGAAGCTGCTCTGGAGGCTCATGGAGGCCAACCCCCTTGCTGAGACACCTTGTGTTGAGTTTTTCCTTTAATTCGTCACCCATCTGCACACATATAGGTAGTAGATAGGTAAACTGAGCTGCATCTTGAAGATGGAGATAACATTAACTCCTGATTGTTAGTTGTACCATTTTAGAGTGGCAGGGTCAAATAATTAGCTCCAGCTCCTCCGCACCACACCATAAATCTTCAAGTGAGGAGAGTGCCCCATTGGATTTGTATTAATCAGCGTGATATGGTGTATCACTGCCAGGTCACACTTAAACAGCTTTACTCTATTTACCTGACTTGGGGAAAGGATTACAAGTCATGAATACGTGGCTTATGCTTCTTATCTTCAAACTGTGGGATATTTCCATCTCGGTTTGCAACCATGATGAAATTATTTTCCGATGTATCATTTCAAATAAGTGAGAGAGAATCAGTCAAAACGGGACCGTGCAGAGCTACGGATTATGTACTGGGTTTGGCTATTTGGGCAAGTCTGAAAAAGAGATCACAGGACTGTTACCCAAATGTACATATGGATGACATGGTATGAGTACCCTCGCATCACAGACCAGTCATAACATGCTGCAGGTAGACATAGCGTGCGTAACATCTCTGTGCGTTAGGGTTTGCGGTTCATGTTTGTGTGTGTTCTTCTGGTTCGTTGGTAATGTTCCTAATTGCACAAGATGGAGCAATGAAACAAGATCACAGCGTTCTGTGGGGGATAAAAATGAGCCTATTAACTCAACACATATGGTCTGCGGGGAGTGCTGAGCTGAAAAAGAGAGAAAGGTAAATGTGCTAAGAAGTTTAAAAGGCTGCAACTTCAGCACCTATCGATCCTCCTGTAAACTGATGGCCCTGGCTAAACACAGCAGGCTTTGCTCTATTCTGAATTCCACACTGATCGTCAAGGATGATTTGGGATTATTTCAGTTCTTGACCTACTTTCTGAAGAGCCTTACCGATAAGATATGCCTGATAAACACAGATCACATGCAAACTGCACCATTTTAGATGTACAACTGCCCAACCAGTTAGCTGATATGAGACCATGGCTGGTCACAATGAAGGTCTGTTACATCCCGGGGATTTGACCAGTTGTCACATCAAAAATGATCAGTCAATCGTAAAAATCAACCAATCAATCAATCAATCTGTATATCTATCTATCTATCCATCCATCTATTCCTCCGTCTCCTCTGGCCCTTTGTTTGTGTCAGTTAAACAAAGAATTGCTGGAATTCTCATGCAAACTAAGGCTCTTCCCTTCACTGTCTGGTCATAAAAGAGACCAAATTATGGGGGCTGTGATTTTCTCTCTGGTGTAAACATGTTTCCCTTCCACTCTTACTAATGCCTGGTTTGATGTCTTGTCAAGAGGTAAACAAAAGCATGAATTATTACGTCTCTCCCACTCTTTTAATCTCTGTCTCTCTCTTTCTCTCAAAAACACACACGCTCACATACGCAGCAGACAGGCAGACAGACAGACAGGCAGACAGACAGGCAGACAGACACAACCATATACATGAGACAGAAACACAGAGATGTAAACTCCCTCCTCCCTCCTGGCTCCATGCTGCACTGCTATGTTAAAATGAATTGCCATCAGTAATTAATTCTGGAGAAAGGGAGACTCGAGGAAAATTGTTGGCCTCTGCTTTGAATTGTGCTCAGTCAGTGACGCAAGGAGCCGGGAAAGTAGCTCCGTCTTTTCCATTCTGGTGAGGAACATAATTGGCTTTGAATGGAGAAACACGCCCCATCATTGTCCTATTGTGACCAGCACCAAAAGAAAAAAGAGAGGGAAGATCACTCTGAACAGATACCGTGCACATCTGCTGTACTTATCATATCTTATCAGAGGCAATCAGACTAATATCTCCATTTCACAGGATCATTTCCATTCAAATGTGTCTGAGAAAAAGGCAGGGTGACCTTTTCAGCAAGGGGAAGAAAAAGACTGGACATCGTGACACCGCATAATTAGGAGACCCATGGCATTAAGACCGACCTCTAAATACGCAATGAGTGTTAAACACGCCTCACAATAATCAACCGATATTCACACATGACAGTTACACTTGCATGCCATGCCCCCCCCCCCAAACAAAAGGTGATGCCCTGCAACAATGCAGCCCTCCTGGTCCTGATGCCCAATGGGCCATATGGTGCTAAGTATAGTTCTAGATACAAGGTGCACATAGAAAAACACAAGAGAAGTCCACTGGTACTGAGGATATATCATATGAAAGAAGAAATAACTTAAGACAAATAGTTTATAGCACGCATTGATCAGAGGAGACTGGAGACACCCAGGACATGATGCTAAAAACACAAATGCTCATTTGCCTCACATATTTGAATTGCCTGTAGTCATGCACTAGCATCATCAAATCCTCCTGTATGCACGCCTTTGGACTTCGCATGACAACCTGGAGGACACTCGTACAAACATGTGGTTATATAGGGGAGAGAACCGGAAGGAGGTAAGCCTGCAAATTAGATTTAATTATTTAATGAGGAGGATATTTATAGATTAAAGACGGATGTCTTTTATTTTTTCAGCATGGGATACATTGCTTGTTCAGTGCTTCGGGAATGAACCCATACTAATGACAGCTGTCCCATTGGAGTTTTGTGCAGATGCTAAACCATTTAAGTACTTTGTCAGATCACAGGAGCATGAAATTGGTTTGACTGAGACTTAGTAGAGAAAGTAATTGGGTAGGTGTGATTAAAACAATATTTGTTTACCGACTTCCTAATGTGTAATTTAGAAATCTGCTCAGCTTATGTGTGTTTTGGTTTGGGTGCAAATTCATATTCTGTAGGCTACACATAGAAAATATGAAAATTAGAATTATTATAAATTAGAATAATTATTAATTAAGCGAAGGCAGAGGGTAATGCTCTTGATCTACTGGTCAAGCTTAGCTCTTATTCTTCTTCTTCTTCTTCTCATTTCATAAGGAGTTATAGGTATTTCTTAACCCATGCAATTTTGCATTTGAATCCTCAGATTGCATCTAAATTTATCATTAATATTAAAACGGAATTTTACTTTGGTATGATAAGCAATTAAATACTAATACTTGGCTAAACCTGAGGTTGGCCCTTTTCTTTTTTTCCCCTCCCATGTCTACAACCTCATTGGTGGAGCAGCTGCAAGCTATGTTGACAGAGTGCAATAAGCCAGATTTTAAATAACTGACTTTAGTGTCATTAAGTGTCAGCTATGGAAAAAATAAGAATATAGGGAGAAGTCTTCAATTTATTCTGAGGGCTTTCAATACCACTTGTGAAATATTGAGAAAATAATTTGGCATCTGAAGCCATGTGCTTATTCCATGCAATGTCTCCTGGGAGGCTTTTATAAAATAAGAAAAAAAATATAAACCCACAATTCTCACTTTCTGATTGCCTGCATTTTCCCATTTGCTGCCTCCGTTTTGGAGGATGGGAATATTATATCAGAAGAAAGCCCCATCTGGACTGTGTGCCCAATTTCAAACCATAATCAAAGCTATTGTTCAAGATTTTGGTGAGAAGCAGTGCTGCATTTTCCAGCCCACATTGGTATGATATCAAATTCAGCAGTGGGTTGTATTAGGTCGGGAATACTTGCCAGGCTCCATTGCAATCATTAGAGCTGAAATTGCAACTTTGCTTAACGACATTTGTGCAACCCCGAAAAAAGAAGCCGTGTAAGATGACCCATAAGGAGCAGCATAGCTTAGGAAGTAGGGTGGTCATCTACTAATCAGAAAATTGGTGGTTTGATCTCCTGCTCTTTCAGAAAGGATATCGATGCGTCTTCGAGCAAGACACTGAATCCCCAACTGTTCCCAAGGTGCCAAAATGGTGGCTGGTCATTGCTCCTATACAGCAGGATGGTTTAAATGCGGGGGAAAAGATCCACCGGCCTGTGTCGTGTGGCAATAAAATGCTAAATAAATAAATAAATGGGTAACTTACAAAATCCGATACGCTTAATGGTCATAAAGCCGTAGCTCATTTCCACCGCCAGTCCTTTTGTATTATAATAGTTTCCAGTGAGAGTCAAACGGGCCTCTCCCTGTGCTGCACTGGGACTGAGTTATGCGGCAGTTTGCTCAGTTGGCTGCATGGGCTGCGAGCGGTATGAGACCTTGGAAGCATCAAGGCAAAGTTGCTAATTGAAACTAATAGATTTATAATAATAGTTTATTTGTACTTGAGGAGGAAATTCTTTTCCACAGTAGTTGCATACATGCCACCATTGAATGCGAGGCATGCACTGTAAAGCACTTTGAGTGGTTGGTAGACTAGAAAAGTACTATAGAAATGCATTCTACTCATTTATCTACTAAATATCCAGAAAGAAGGAAGGATCACCTTCACCAGACTGTCCAACCTCCTGTCTCTCTGTCAGGACTACTAAGTTTCATGATATACATGATCTTTTCCTCAGCACAAACACTGACACAAGACTAACCTCCTCAGGTTTGTGTTCGATGGAGGCTTTAACGTGCCTGGGAAGTGAAATGAGGAGTAAAGAGATCAGACCGTCCCTGAGCCGAGGGAGGACCTAAGAGTATATCTGTCATCATCTTACAAAGCTGACTGCAACTATTCTCCAATCCTCTGTGAATAGTACATATGGCCATTGTAACTCTTGTTAAGGGTCACAGCCGTGTCGATATGATACTTATCATTGTTTTTTGTCATTATGGAAAACTGAAGATATCACCAGTACGAGTGATGAGATGTTTCCCTCAAGAAAAGAGTTCAGATGAACTGATTGTACTTTCTATGACTTTTCTCCTCAGTAATTAAAAGCTCGACGATGAATTATTCATGGTATTCGTAATCCAAAAATGTAATTATTATACCTATTTTACCTTTGGGAACTTTTATTAAAAATTCAGAACACAGGGAAGAACACACTGAGCTGAGACTTGTTGTTGATGAAATCCAAGTACATCACTTGTACATATTTCAAGATCCTATGACTTTATTGTCATTGTGCAAGCACACAATATTGGAAATAAGTCAGTCTCAAATGGTGAATGGGGAGAATAAAAGGACAAAGAGGAGATACTAAATATAAAATATCAGCAATGAAAAAGTACAGTCTAGACAATAACTACAAAATATAAGCAATAAATTGACAATATTATATCGATTCGCATATTGATAAGATATTCATTGGGAGTGATGAAGAAGGACTGGATCAGGAATGAGTATCTTAGAGGATCAGCTTGGGTTGGAGGGTCTGGACACAAATCAAGAGAGGCCAGACTGAGATGGTCTGGACATGTGTGGAGGAGAGATGCTGGTATACTGGGAGAAGGAGGCTGAATATGGAGCTGCCAGGCAAGAGGAGAAGAGGAAGACCAAAGAGGAGGTTTATGATGTGGTGAGGGAGGACATGCAGGTGGCTGGTGGGACAGAGGAAGATGTAGAGGACAGGAAGAGATGGCGGTGGAGGATCTACTGTGGTGACCCTTAACAGGAACAGCTAAAAGTAGCAGTAATGGTAGTAATAGTATGTATTTGTTCAATATTTTCTGATTGGTAGTATTTTTGTACAAAAAAAAAATCTGTAAATAAATAAACATTTGCTATTTATATCCATTTACCCATACATACATCCATCATCAACTGCTTGACTGAGGTGGAGTCATGGAGGTAGCAGTACCACCCAGGGCCCCCAATATTCTCTTTTCCTGGCCGGATCAACCAGCTCAGATTAGGGGATCTTGAGGCGATCCTAGGCCAGCATGGAGATATAATCCCTCCACCTGGTCCTCACTCTATCCTGTGACCCCCCTCACAGCTGGACGTGTCTCTCCATCTGAAAAGCTATTATCAACCTTTTTAAAGCGACATGTGGATGAGTCTCTAGGTGACATGTTCAGATCCAATTCTGCAAAATTAAAAGTATCTCTTTTTTTCATTTGTATCACCCAATAAATATTTTGTAATGCTGTAAACAACATTTACAACAATACTTGCTTGGCTGAAAAAAAACAACTCTAGTTCATCTTCTAGTGAGGCACAGATTACACATCCAAAGCTTTGCACTGATGCTAACCAACATTGAGCTGGAAAACTACGGGGCTTAATTAGCAGACAATGGTGCTGGCAAGGCATCACTGGAGACCTCTCTAAGAGGCTGGCAGAGATGAGCGGCTGGCCTTAAAGTCAGATGCTCTTTTGCATGCTTTCTGTTGCTCTTTTTCATTTTTTGGGTTTGTTTTGGGGGTCTTTTTTATTTTTTTTGGCTCTGCTTGAACGGCCTGCTGGTGCAGCGCATTAACTCAACAGAGATCTGAGGCTTACACGCTGAGGACATGAATATTAATGATGTTTTCAAGCTATAGGTCCGACACGGAGGGCCCGCTCTGCATCTAATTATTGATCCGAGCTGTATTCTCAGAGGTGGTGGCAAGGAAAATGACCGAGTCAGCCACCTAAATACATTCATATGTAGCTGATAATGTAATTAAATATTCAAGTCATGAAAGATGTGCATATATTATCATTATCAGCTTTATTAGTAGTCTTGAGTAAGAGGCGGCGTAGCTCAGGAGGCACTGTGGTTGTCGAGTAATCGGAAGATTGGTGGTTCAATTCCCTGCAGGAAGTATGTCAAAGTGTCCCTGAGCAAGACACTTGAACCTCCAACTACTCAAGCCCTGCGATGGAGTGGTGACCATCTTTAGATAGAAGCTGTGATGTTTTTAATTAGATGCATTCCTCTTAGGGGTCCAGCAAAATCCAGGTCCTGACCCCATTGACCCCCAAAGTCCATTTCCCACTAAACCCCATCAATTCAGGGAATTGGCAGAGACCAACACTACGTCACTGACGAGGATTGATAGATGGCGTTCGGGAAACGGTCCAATAAAACCAAGATCTCACCTTTATTACATGCCACATACTGTGTTTGTAGAGTTTGATTGTAAGTGCTCCTTGTGTGTCAATCCACCAACAACCACACAAGATGGGCAGACTGGAGGAAGCTAACCCTAATATGGCAAATGGATTTAGTTTTACATAGTGCTTTTCTAGTCTAGCGACTACTCAAAGCTCCTCACATCATATGCCTCGCATATATCCAACATGGGGGATTAAGGCTAGATGCCCCCTTTTCTGACACCATGTGATGGGATTGAACCTGCTGCACCTGACTCGGGGGGCAGCGTGCTCTGCTGCTGATCCACCACAGCCCCGATATCTGTCCTACAGTATGAGGCTGGCCTTTTTGATTTTTAACTGAACCGAGTCCATTTTAGGGGGATTTCTCAAGCTCATTTGTTTTCAGGGAGTGACTATGTAAAGGATGAGTGTCTCTCTGAAGGACACTCTTGAGCACAAGTGTCAGCTATTCACGTGCCTCCTTCCTGTGGGACCTTGATTAAAGTACTGTCTCTTACCACTAAGCCTTTGCCCTGATGTGAATCCTCTCAATGCTAAATGTCACACTGTCCCCCCCCCCACTACAAATCTTTCCGTGAAAAGAAACCCAGCTTCATCCAGTGACCCTCTTGTTCGTTTTGAGCATGACAGCACATTTTCCGATCGAGGCATGGAACTGGTCTTATAAAAACTCTTCACAGAAAGAAACTGCAGTGGAGACACATGGACCAGGTATTCAGAATAGATTTAGGACAGTGATATTTTCTTGCATGGGAAAACTTCTGTGCTCCGGTCTGCACCGTTTCCAGCACGCACATGACTGTTATCATGTTATGTTGAAAGGCACGCTCAGCACAGCTACTGCTCACCTCACCAAACCAAATTTCAGCCATCAATACATTTGAAAAGAATTGCAAACCTCCTCCACCCAACTTTGGAAAAGCAGTTGATGATGGATGACTAAATGGAATTGCAAACCCAGTGAAACCCAGTCTCCCAGTTGGGGATTGGTAGCACAAGTGGTACAGGTCACGGGATTACCCGTGACATTTTGTGATGCCAAAATTATTGACAAATGTTTTTCCTCCATCCTCCATCCACACTGAGCTCTTAAGTGCAACGTTGGCAACATTAGTTTTTAACTTAACTGTAGAGGAAGGATGTCTATGAGTGACAAATCCAACGAGATGACACAAATGTTCAAAACAGTATAGACACTGTTTAATATTAACAATGACATCATACAAGGTAGTTACATACTTTATT
>OMLC01057449.1:0-11317 GCA_900302585.1 Regalecus glesne
ATGCCATTAGGTCAGTCAATGTACTTCAAGTTCACTTCATCATATACCTATGATGAAAAAGTACCACATACCTTCAAATGTAATGAACTTCATATGCCCTGGCTCTCTCAGCCCTCAGAACTATATTTTAGGGATTAATAAAATAAATCAGAAATCCAACAAAAAAACTATATCACTGAAGGTCATTATTGTGACCTCCTGGGAGTAACGACAATCTTTAATGTTGCTAGATGGAGCTCTGATGCTCTGTAAGCGTTGTCCTGAGGGAAGGCGAGAGAACAGACTATGTGGTGGGTGGCTGCTGTCCTCTATGATATTTGGGGCCTCCCTCATCCAACAGGGGGTGTGAATGTCCTGAAGCAGAGGCAGTGCTGATTCTGTGATTTCTGAAGCCATCTTTATCATCCTTCTCAGTTGTTTATGGTCCTATTCAGACAGGTTGCTTTGCCACTTCAGTGTCTTTCCAATAAGGATGCTCTCTATTAAAGTCTGATTGAAACTGAGCAGGGTTTTTGTGGATGCTCTGTATTTACAACATCTCAGAGAGTGCAGTATTCATTTTGTCAGCTCAATAAGTGTTTAGAGACCAGGAGATGGAATTTGATTTCTGAATGCCTAAAAATCTGAAGTTTTGGTCCTATGTTGAGAACTATGGTAAATGAGTAGTTGGTACCTGCTCTCACTGCCTTGAGGTCTGCTTGTCAGAAAGTCATAAAACCATTTAGAGATGGAATTACAGAGACCAAGGTCTCTAAGCTTTAGCACCAGTTTGCACGGTACAATGGTATTTAATGCAGCATTTTAGTCAATAAACAACATTTGGCGACATGTTTTTTTTTTCCTTCAATTTGTTTTGACACACTATGCAGAGCCAATGACACAACATCTGCAGATCTATTTGACCAATAAAGAAACTGTCGTGGATCAAGGTTGGCCGGAGTTTAAGGATTTATGTCTGTCTTTGCCTCTTTTTCAAAGCATTTCATTATGACTGAGGTCAAGACAGCAAATATGTAGCCATTAAGACTGAATACAAGTTATTTTTTTAAAATTTTCTTGCAGGGTACAGGCACGATAAGGGTTTTCTTAAAGCATGTAGGAACCAAACGCAGTGAGAATGAGAAATACAAAATCTCTGTGAAAGCACCCAAATAGCTGCCTAGAGTAGGTCTTAAGGATGTGAGATGGAATACCCTCTGAGCCGGTAGCGTTGCATGCTTTCACAGATTTAAAAGCCTTATTCCCTTCAGGCTCAGTGGTAGAGCGTGTGCTTCGGGAACTAACGAGTCGGAGGCTGCGGGTTTGAACTCACAGCAGGGCCGTCAGGAAGGGCATTCGGCCTTAATCACCCAAGCTCCATCTAAGTCCATGTTTAACCCCCACAATGTGAGAACTAGCCACGACATTTAAAAATGGACCTAGGGTTACATAAGGAACCTATGAAGCACAAAAGCTCTAATATTGTCACCACAAAGGACTTCATAACAAGTCCAAAATTGTGCACAGCGAGTGCCGGCATCTCAGCTTTCATCTAACATCATGATGAGTCATAACTTTCTTTCGCAATAAAGCAGCAAAAGTGTGGAAGAGATGGTAATTACTCCTCCTCCAACTCCAGCCCCAGAGATGAATGCATACATTAATTGTTTTAAATGTGCTGATTATGATCTTTGTAAATTGCAATGCAGCAAAATATAATTGCATTATCAGGGTAGATTCAGGGGGGATTTCTGCACAGCATTTGAGGGTCAAGTGCTACATTATGGATGCAAAGAGCTCCTATCTTTGATCTCCTTCACCACAAGGATTAGGAAAGGAGAAGTTTGAACTTTTTTGACCTTCTGCGGACTCAAAAGCAACAAAGTAGCATGATTCAAAGGGCAATCGTGATCATCTTTCATCTTTGAGGGGGGCCGCGGGGACTCAGCCTGCCTCCAAGTGGGATGTAAGTGGGTTCGATACCACCACAGGGTGTTAGGAAAAGGGCATCTGGCCTTAATCCCCACTGATCGGTAAAAATGAGGCATACAATATGAGACACCGAGTGGTCTTGAAAACCGCAATATAAAAATGAGTCAATTCACCATTTTACAGCACATTGCCATGTCAAGCTGCGGCACAGCTGTAAAGAAACATCTTCAGATGTATGTAGTGTACATTGATTCTTGAATTTGATGTAAAAGCGCAGCGCCACAGAATCCCAGTTTCATTTAAAAATGAAAAGTCGTTAAAGACTTGACATATGACAGCAAGCAAAAAAAGAATCTGACTTCAAAATGTTTTGCAAATTTTTCCTCTCACAAGATGAGATGAGAGATGTGGCAAAATAAATAAATAAACTACATGAGTGCACTCAATAGAGTGCAGACCCCGCTAGGCATGTCTCCTCCTCTGCAGTGTTCCGATTTGGGCAAAATTCAGCAGAAGAGTTTGCACTTGTTAGCAGTATAAAACAGGGTTTCCAAAGGTTTTGAATCACTGCAACAACAAGATGTCCTTCATCATACTGCCATAATTGTGCACAGAAATGATCAGGCTGACATGCCCAGTACTATAGGAGATGGGCAATTGATAGATACACACACAAACAATCAAAGAGAGAAAAAACTGTTTTCTTTTGCCATTATGAGCCATTATAAATGCAGCGCCCAAGTCGACTAAATATGAAATATAGAAAAAATGTTTACATGCGGTGCTCAGGCTAAAAACGTATCCAGGGACAGCATGGCTGAGGTGGTAGAGTGGGTGGCCTCGTAACAGGAAGGTCGCTGGGCCAATCCCTGGCTCCTCTTCAAAGATAAAAGGTTTGCTACTTGACCCTTTTGGTCTAATCCTAATGTTGTCTTTATTTTCATCATCTCCTGTTGACATCAACCACCTAGCCAATGTATATGTGCCCTCTGTAGTGGACATTATAGATTTGGGGCTGCTATCCTCCACAGTATGGAGAATTAATTTGGTCACAGTAAAAAAAAAAAAAATCCCAAATAGAAATTTAAAGAGGGAAAGTAAAATATATTATTTTACATCCCTACCTGGAATAACCAGGCCAGAATTGAATGTGAAAGAGGAATTTGAAAAGCAAGTTTGATATGTGAAATGAAATTTTGAAAATGGCAAGGGCCTCTGATAAAAAAGTCAAATGTAAAATTCAAAGGCTTACATGGAAATGCTGAAACTGTATTTAATTTGTTTTTTTTGTTTTTGCATTAAGTCTTTTTCCATTTCACTTTTTTTAATTTATCTGTAAGATTTTGGCATTTATCAATTACAATTTGACATTTTCAATAACATATTTTCTGTTTGGCTTTTAAAGCTGTATGCAAGTGAAGAGGAATGGTCAAAGGCAAGAGGGAGGGTCTGAAACTGCAGAGGAACAGTTCGGTAAAGTTTGAGTTGTATACAATTGTCCACACTCCTGGTTACTTTGAACAGTTAACCCCAAGTATTTAAACTCCTCTTCCTTCCTTGTATCCTCACTAGTCCACTGTCCTCTCTCTCTCATTCATGCATATGTATTCCATCTTGCTCCTGCTAAATTACATCATTCTCTCCTGTGCATACCTTGACCTCTCTAGCCTTTCCCCAACTTGCTTCTTACTCTCACTACAGATCACAATGTCATCTGCGAACATCATAATCCACGGTGACTCCTGTCTGATCTCATCCGTCAACTTGTCCATCACCATTGCAAAAAAGAAAGGGCTCAGAGCTGATCCTTGATGTATCCCCGCCTCCACCTAGAGCCTATCCATCATTCCTACCACACACCTCACCACTGTCACACTGCCCTCATACGTATCCTACACCACTCTTACACACTTCTCTGCCTCTCCTGACTTCCTCATACAGTACCACACCTCCTCTCTCAGCACCTGTCGTATGCTTTCTCTAAATCCGGAAAGACCATGTGACTCTTTCTGACCTCCATGTTTCTCCATCAACATTCTCAAAGCAGCATCACATCTGTGGTGGAAACCATTGTTGCTGCTCGCTAATCCTCACCTCTCCTCTTAGCCCCGCCTCCGCTACTCTTTCCTACATCTTCATGCAAAGGATGATCACCTTGCTCCCTCTGTAGTCACTACAGCTCTGCACATCAGAAGCCTTACAGTTCGCCTTTTTTTCCTGCTTATTCTGAATGCTGCTTGGTCACTTTATTACCTGCCCCACTGAACCTGTGATGTTTTCTTATAAGCTTGCCTGACACTGGTTGTGGGTTTACTCCGCCTATGGCTTAACTTCATTTGTCCAGCTAGGAGGTTAGCTCGTTTTTTTTTTGTTGAACATATAACTAATTTTCTTTTGAATTAAACCCAGAAGGAACTTTCTCCTCTCTTAAGTTGTGCATTTTTGGGGGATCATGTCGCTGAGTCAACCGTAGATGTGTCATCCGTGGGCACAGTTGACGGTCGTAGTAGCATGCAACATTAGCCCAAAACACATACATGACCAAATGCATAATCCCTTTTCAGCTACCTTCTGGTGGGGGTGAGAAAGGAGTAAACTTCCTCTTTCTCTATGTCTTCATGCATCAATCTGCGAACCCTGGGGCGGGAAATGTATGACCAGGTTTTGGGTAGGCGATTCGTAGCAAGAGGGAAATTAATAGAATCTCCAATCTGGCCTTGCCCCCAATGTTTTTTGAGTCTGTTGTGCATAATGCATCGCAGCAGCGGGACGGGGGTAACTACCGCAATCAGAACAAAGTCGCATCAATCTCAGGTGAGCCATAGGGAGTAAATGAAGCTGAAAGAGAGCACGGGGTAGAAAGAGAGAGAGAGACAGAGAGCAGCACTGAGGGTGGAGTGGAGGCAAGCAAGGTGATGAGATTATGAGTGAGAGAGAGAGAGATGGGGGAGAGAAGTGAGCGCCCCATTTGTTGCTTCTTAAAAACAAGGTTGCTTGTCAGAAAATTGCCACCTGCATAATTAATCACAGTGAGAAAATCTATTCAACCCCACATCTATCCATCCATCTTTCCCTCTCCCTGTCTTCTCTCTGTCTTCCCCCTCATGCGGCGCCCTTCTTCATCTCGGTTTTCAATCAGATGAAGTGTATTTCCATGTCGTGCCTCCGCCCCTCCCATCCCGCAGTTCATGCAGAAGCCCCCACCCCAGTCGCTGGCCACATGCGACGACCCCGCCCTCACATTCTACGCGGAGAAACCACTGCCATGTTTTCCAGCTTTGTTTTCCTGAACACTGCAGATGGTGATGCATGTCTGGTTTCTGCGTTGACCAGCTATAGCCTGTGGACATGTAACTCGTCCTCACTGCTTGATCAATTTGCAAACTAAGGAGCTAGGAAGTTATTGAGCTGATATCTGCACACACACACACACACATACACACACATACACACACAAGCACCATCGTCCCCATGGGTGAAACTCTGTTGAAAGATATACAGCAGCTACCACTGAGATGCTCTGATCACATCATGCTGATAGGAATAAGATTTAAAAAAGCCACAGCAGTGTGCGACCGGAATCCCCCTCACCCATCTCCTTCAGATATATTGGAGAAAATCAGAGAGCCTTGGTAGGGGCCATTTTTATGGCTTTTACCTCTGAAAAACTTTAAAGAGGGCGTCAAGGGAACACGGGGAGTGGTCCGCCAACACACAGAGATTAGAGCCGGACTGAAGTGGAAGAACAAAAAAGAAGGCCATCCCAACCGTGGCATGCCAATGCCCTCTCTGAGGACCCACAGGGTGATATATATGGGCCACTCTCTCCTTTTGTTGTTGGGCATGTGGAGGAGAGATCCAGTTTCTCAGCAACATCGCTGGGTCCTCATCCCCAGAAGCCTGTGGGGCCGAAGGTAATTAGAGAGCTCTGACTGGAGTGGACCAGAGAAAAGAGGAGAGAAAAGGGAAGAAGAAGACTTGGGTGGAGAGAACACAGTAGACTTTACAGAGCTTTGGCATGCCCTGGAAAACCTGGAAATTTAGAGATTTGCATATCTGTAATGGGACTTGCCTTGAAAATGTATAGATTTGATCAAATATCCCAGTTTTCACCTGCTGAGATGGCAAACGTTTTGTGGATTTCAGCTGAGGGTGCACATTTTTATCCATATTTTTATATGCTGATGTAGCACATCGGTGTTTGAGGCTTCATCGGTATGTTCAGTGACTGCCTAAAATGTACACATTCCATATCAGGGCTGTGGCATAGCTCAAGAGATACGGCGGTCAGAAGACTTCATTGAGTGAGAGAAGCAAGCAGTTTGCGTTGGTCAATAATCCATCCGTCGTCAACCACTTACTCATAATCGGGTTGCAGGAGCCTATCTCAGTCTTAATTGGGCGAAAGCCAGGGTCTACACCCTGTACAGTCCTTCACAGGGCAGAGCAGTCAGGGGAACATTGTCTTGCTCGACGACACGCTTCCCTCCAGATGCTGGGATCAAACCTGCAACCTTCCGATCACCAGACGACCGCTCCACCCACTGAGCCATGTCACCCTCTTAAGTCAGTGACCTCTAATTTTGTCAGCTTCAACAGTGCCTGGTAAATCCACGGAGACAGAAAACCACCTGACATGCAGTACAGGTCATGAGCCTCAATCCAAAGGCAGTTGAGTGTAGATTAAGGCAGAAGAAGATGATTCTCGAATTCATATTCAAGGGACTCGACAGACTGGTTGTCTTGACGGAAGCAGGCAGGTTATTCCACAAGAATGTCAAATCACAGTCGCAGCAAATAGATGAATATCACAGGGGGAGGACTTGGTAGCGAGGATTAGATCCCTCTCGCGGACTAGCTTACAACCACCACCTCCAAACAGATTTCCTCATTAGCTTCGCTTTTGTTACGTAAACCCATTGGGGAGATTTTCTTCTCATGCCGAAATGAGGAATAATAAGGAATTCATAATTGCTGCATGCCTGCCTGGAGTGACTTATGAGACACTACCTGCTGTCAACATTTTTTTTATGTGGCTCCTTCATCCCAACTCGAAAGCCAGCATTTTTATTATCTGGCCTAAACCAATATTCAAGAAGATCAAAGACCCTGCTGTGACTTACCGGTGGTGTGGCAATGATGACAGTTAATTCAGATTTTTGAGTCGAGTCAGATTTATTTGTGTAAGCCCTAAATCAGAATTTACTCTCGGAAGGGTTTTACAATCCACGCTGTGATTTTATGCTGTTTGACACAATGATGCTGGTGAAATACCATTGCCTGCGAGCAGGAAGTGATTGTGTAGAAAAAGCGATTTGTTTGTTTTTAGTGTTCCGATATAAAAATGGCAACAGCACTGGGCACGGGTCCATGAATACTGGGATGGCATCCAGCGTTTTACCTATACCCTCATCTATAGGGCTTGTGGATGTGTCAGGATGTTACCCAATCAGTGTGCGGATTGTCGAGATCATACCGGATTGGTCGAGACCCCCATAGTGTACCAACGGAAACAATAAAATCCATGGAAAAAAAGGGAACATGGTGGCCTAGTGGTGTCTCAGAGCAAAAAGGTCCTGGGTTTGAACCCCAGGCCGTCCCAAGTCCTCCCTGTAAGGGGTTTTTCATGTTCTCTCTTGTGTCCGTGTTTATCGTCCTCCAGTTGTTCCGGTCGCTACTCCTGCCTGCGCCCCCTTGAGCTGCTGCGGCCCTGCTGAAATGATGAGCGAGGCCTGTTTTACATGTCACGATGAATTCCCACATTGTGAGAATGGACACGGATTTAAGATGGAGCTTTGGGGGGGATTAAAGCCGAATGCCCTTCCTGACATCCTGCGGTGGGTTCGAACCCTCTGCCTCTGGCTCATCAGTACCCGAGGCACGCTCTCTGTGCCACTGAGCTACGGCGGCCCCCTGACTGTGTGCACCAACATCATCATTCAAAAGCTCTCGGTGAGTTACGTACCTTCATGTGATGCTGTTCTTGGTAGGATCAGGAGAGAGAGGAGAGAAAAGCCAAGAGCATAGTGAGGAGCAAAGAATAGGCAGTGAATGCTAATTAGACGGAGAGTGCGGATGTTTGAGTAACCTTAGTTTTCCCTTTCATTCCGTTTACTCGCAGGCGTTTCTTCAGAAACATAAAAGAGGCCCAGTGCTAATTAGTGCCTATCCGAACTTTGAATCTTAAGACTGCCGTAGCTATTGAAATAACTACAGGGGAACTGTAACATGGTTTCCAGCAGAACATCCATTAGGATGCAGTTACCTTATAACCACGTTGGTTTCTCTGAGAGTTATGGGTGGTCTACTTTGCCCGCACAGGCTGCAACGAGTGAGTCACCTCTTTGTGCTGAGGTCGGCGTCAGGAGCAGGTGATGAAAGGTGGCTGTCTGACACGTGGGTCAGCCCGCTGTAAAGCAAAAGCGGCCATGTCGCAGAGCTACAACAAATTCAGGCTCACATGCCTCTGACATCTATGTTTTACCTCGTGAAGGACTTTGATATTCAAATTTAATGGGAAATGGAAGACACGGAGCGCTGCTGCGATATGGGATTCTTAAACCTTTTCAGCCGAAGGCCTTAATGAGACACTTATTAGACATTAAGCCTCTCATATGGGCCCAGGGCTTAGAAAGTCTGGGGATACATTAAACCGTCTTGCCTTGCGACTCATGGAAACATAATATTGCTTTCGGTGCCTTCCCAAAATAGGGCCCGTGACCCAGTTTTGGTCCCGGACCGCAGTGGAGAATTTTGCTGATTGAGAGTGACTGGTGTACACTGTGCCTTGTCTGTTCTGCTCCTGTCTCTCTGAAGGACCAACAGTACCACCTGGTCCCCTACGGGGACCCTGTGTGATTTTCAGCTCCCCTCTGATTCATCACAAGCAAACATGGTGAAGAACAATGGGCATAAATGTTTTGACAAGGGGATCCAAGGCAGGCAACAAAGCTGACTGGTACCGCTCAAGGGGCCCGGTGTGGAGAGATATGCATGCCAATTGCTTAAGGCAAAACGCAGACCTCATGGGTGTTTGAAATGTCACCACAGTGGGCAACCACAGATGCTGCTGCACATCAGGGTTATGTGAGAGGACCATTTTCACGTCATGGATAGTCCTCACATTATGGGGCATGGACATGGACTTATATGGATCTCGGGGGATTCAGGCCGGATGCCCTTCCTTGATGCCCCCCACAGTGTGCTCGAACCCACAGCCTCTGGCTTGTCAGTTCCCGAAGCACACGCTCTACCACTGAGCCAACGCGGCCCCACATCGCGTGTCAAATAATGGCTTTAAATATTTTCCCCCACACACCAAATCAGTAGCTGGCTCTGGCTGCATTAACCCCATCGCTTTAAACAAACACTCCCAAGAGGGCAAGAGGATTTACTCCAGACCCGAGAATAGTCAAAATAAAGCGCTTAACGATGTGCTGACTGCACACATTCTCCAAATGAGCCCGACGGACTGAATGGACCGAAATGGCGGTTATAGAGTAATCTTGGCTCTGGCTCAAGGGGGAGCCGTCAGCCACGTCCGAGAGGTCAGGATTGACATCATTGGCTGGAACGAGCCTTCAGTTTCTATTCCCTCTCAGCTAACGGGGGCTCGTGAAGCCATCCATTCACTTTGTGTGCTCATGAAGGGAAGCGATAGGCCAAGCTCTTAGTGCTAATGTATGATGTGGCCAGGCATTACTAGGGCTTGATTTCATTTCCTTTCCTTTCTTTTCCTTTATTTATTTATTTATCTATCTATTTATGTATCTATTATTATTTATTTATTTCATTTATTTATTATTCCCCTCATCTCGGAGACGGTTGTGCGTCTGACCATCCAAACGCTAACCATGTGCCAATTCCTGCGTATTTCTAGGACCTCCTAACCACCCAGTCAGCCATGAAATGAGTTAATTTCACCGCACCCAGATGCAAAGGACTTATGCTACAATAATATTGCACCCTGTCATAATCAGTTGTACGTTTTGAGAGTTGGAGGAGATGTGTTATTCTCCGTCAGCGTCTCACTGTTTTGAACCCCATTCCCAACCGGGAGAACTGACTCCGTATTAAACACATTGGATTTAAATTCTTTTCTACTTTACAGCTGAACCAAAGCCCCCATTTTGAGAGGCTAGAAGAGGCTTTGTCTATTTGTCATTGTACATACATACAAGCAAAATGTGTTCTCAGCATTTAACTCTCTGTATAGGAGCAGTCAGCAGTCGCTGTGCCCGGGGTAGCAGTCAGGGGTTCAACTGTCTTGCTCAAGGACACTACGACACTTTTTCAGCAGGAGATCAGACCACCAGTTCTCTGATTGCTAGATGACCGCCCTACCCAGTTATGAGTGTGCAGATCTCCTCTGGTCCTTACTATTTTCGGTATCTTATAAAATCTCGACGATTTTCGTCATAAAGTAACCCATCATTTCAAAGGCAGCCAAGAGATCACTATAAATCTAGAGATAAATGCTGACAACTCTCCATGTGGACACAAAAGAGCTGTTCATAACCAGGGAATGGCCATGTTATCTGCCAGGATTATGAGAGATGTTTATCTGACTCCAGGTTTCAAATATTATTTATATTGGGGAACGCCCCCCGCTGTCAGCACACACTTCAGCATGGTGATGAATCAACACTGTGACATTGATTCTATTGTACCCTTGGTCACTTTTTTATTGTTCTTGAGGTCACTTGTTCAGGAGTGGGGAGGCTGGGGTTCTAAGGGCGACCGGGAGTGGCAGATTGCTTTTCTTCTGTTTTCTGATGTTGAAATTCTCCAGATTTTTTTTAAGATGCAGTAGTTTTCACTGAGGCGGGAGGCCGCCTTAGCTCAGTGGTAGAGTGTTCCCTTCATGATGAGATGAGCGTGATTCTGTGTGTTCGATCTCAACACGGGGTGTCAAGGAAGGGCACATGGCCTTCATTCACCACCATCTATCTAAATCCATGTCCACCACCACAGCATGGGGACTAATTGTGACATGTAAAAATGGATCTCTCAGTTTTTAGTTAGGTAGTGTTCAATGTGATGGAAGCCATTAATCACTATGGATTGGCATAATGCTTCCTCTCCCTCTATCTCTTTATCTCTATCTATCTCTCTGTGTGTGTGTGTGTGTGTGTGTCTGTGTGTGTGTGTGTCTGTGTGCGTGTGTGTGGTGGCCTGTTACAGACTGTGGACTGACCTTGTGTGACCTCTGACTAGTAAATCTGAACGTTTTGATGCTGGCATCTTGAAATGAACACTTCATACGAAAGGTTTCCTTTCAGAATGTGAATCTCTTTTAAGTCTAACGTTGACTCTGTATGTGTTGCATAAGATGGTGATGAAGAGCCTGGTGAGGCTGGTTGGTCCTGGAGGAGGCTGGTGGTGATGGTGGTGATGACGAGCCCAG
>OMLC01057451.1:0-11389 GCA_900302585.1 Regalecus glesne
ATATATAGATATAATAAATCCATGTCCTGTATGTGTATATATATCAAACATTTATTCATTTATATAAAAAAAACGTTTGCACTTACCTAGGTAAAGGCCGTCCACTGTTCTAATAGCAGATATATCTTCAGATATCACACTGGTGGTTTTCTGTTGGCATCCCAGAATTCTGTCTGAGATAGGGACTGATGAGATAAGGCACATTCTGCTCCTCACTAACAGGATATGCCTTCCTCTTCCTCATTTCCATCTCCTACACATGTGCATATCACATGGCAGAGAAATATATTCAAGTCCAGCCAGTTCCTTAAAGTTCCATTTGTAATTTCCTGTCTGTTGAGATGCCCTGCCCATTACATGTTTAGTTTGATTCTCCACTGTGCAGCCCTGTAATCAATCTATATGGAGGTAGACCTGCCCAAGGGTCCTGGAATCACCTTTAGCTATGTTTTATTCAGTGTGGGGTTTGTTCAGGACTGATCAAGAGCCCTCCTGAAGAGTGCTCTTTCCAAAAGGGAAGCCTTTTTTCTCACAACTTAATGAAAGACCTCTGAAGCCCTTTGCACTAGATGATGAGGTTTAAAAGTGTCATTGTCGGTCAGTGAAGTGTCTTAGTTGAATGTGCAGGATGGTAGCTCAGATCATAAACACAAAATCAAAAATGATATTTTACCAAGCTCAGGTCCATTTTCACGTGTCGTGATTAGTCCCTGTGTTGTGAGGGTGGGCTTGGAGCTAGATGGAGATTAGCGATTAAGGCTGGATACCCTTCCTCAGGCCGTGTGGTGGGATGGAACCCATGATGCCTGACTTAGAAGCTTGCACTCTACCACTGAGTTCGTGGCCTGGTCAAATTGTGTGTATGAGAGGGGGGATGTTGCACTATGTTGCTGTTGTTAATATCAAGTTAATGCACTTATTTATCATTCAGTCATGAATGAGCCATGGTGCTGTCAGGGGGGGTAAATATTGGTATTGGTTTGCAGAATGATATACAATAATTTGATAAGAGTAATATTGAATCCTGAGATATTATTTTGATTCAAAGGTTCTGCATTCCCCAGGAGAAAGCAGCCAGACAGTGTAGCAAACGACAGTACCACAAACCATGTTTTATCTTAGGCAACACTGAGCTACGAGCTCCGCTCAGCAACACCATTGGTGCACACATTCTTTGTTTTTTTTCCCTTTCGTTCAAAAAGCAATTTGCACTTCAAAGGGAATGCTTATTTCAAGATCCAACAATATACACAGTCTGCAGCAACATGCAGCAAAGAAGAAAAACAACATCTTCTCTGTGTGCCGGCATACAGTAGCACAGTAGTGGCACGTCAAAGTATATTCCGAAACGTTTGGCCCATCGATACACATGCTCCACAGCAGGGGGCCATTCTGCTGGGTACGAACACACGTGTAGGACCGAGGCATGTGTTGCCTATCCGGAAATACTCTTAAGCTTATCGGGAGAAAAAAGTAAATAAAGAAATAAACAAACAAACACGGATCGATAGATTGATGAAATGTTTCATCTTGAAATACAGCGATTCTTTTATAGTCGCCAGACATATTGCACAGATGGTGCTCCACAAAGCCCGCGATTGATTTGAGCTTCAGAGCGAAAAACACCATCCGTGACAGCCTGGATGTGACCAGGTCCTTGAAACCTGGGACAAACTGACCACTGTGCTCTGGCACCGTGAGATAAATAGTAGCCCTCAGAAAATACACTGCTTTTTATTACTGCTTCCATGTTAATTTATAGAGATGCATTTCCCGCACAGGGTATGCTGTCGTCCTTCCAAGTAAGGGCATGCCGAGGACGAGGATATCGTAGGCTTGTAGTGACTATTCGCCCGCAGGACAATTAGAGAATGTCTACGGTTATAATTCACGGCGATCTCACCCATGTTGTGTTTTCCCTAGCATCGCTATACGGGTGATGACGTTTCTTTTCTGCGACACTGTTTTGGTTGTGATCGTCGCGGCTCCGACAGGCTGAATCACTGATTCCTATAAGTGTTTTGGGGGGCATGTTGCAATTCAAATTGTTTTTTGTGTGCGTGTGTGTTTTTGCCTTTGCATTTCGCCTTTACAGCCTGTGCTGTCTAAACAAACAGATATACCTCACGCCCGACCAGGGTCTTATTCTGACGCATTCCTGCTCGTCACCAAGACTCCAGGAACATTGGAGATGGCAACTATTACTGCTCAACTCGCTGCTCCTTCAAGGAACAGGGATGATTCGCATTAGCAAATGCAACCTTTTTTTATCCACGTTAATACGAACAGCCTGGAGAATTTATGCCCCGATAGCTCCGAGTAGTGTAACCAAAGGAAAGAGAGACTACAACCACTGAGACCCTGCAGACAGAGCCACATATGCAACATCGGGGGCCTTCACGTCCAGATGGGAGAATCTATTAATGTGTTTGACTCCATTTAAAAACACAGACATCTTTCAGCAAAACTCCCTTAAATAATACCCACTAGGCAGTCATATTGAGTGGGTACAAATGTAACCAGGCGATGCAGCCCTCCTGGCATTGTAGTCTCCATCCACGATCCTATGGGACATGCATTGTTTTGACAGTGCTTTCCCTGAGCTCGGTTGGCAAAACAAACAAGGGCCTTAATGCAAGAGTGAAAAGCCTGGATATGTGGCTTGCATATGTGTAAAATATGCACACAGTTCAGCTCCTGCTCCCCAGAAACCAAAGGAAGTGGAATAAAAGGTCACCAAGTCATAACAGAGTGCTTTTTCAGACTAAGAGCCTTGTGAGTGTGAACTTGCTTGTAAGATATATTTGAATCCTCATGCAAGAAGCTGGTTCAAGAGGTGTGAGCCCACAGTGTATCTGAAATAGCTGTGCTTATAGCTATGCAGTGGTAATGGCAGGGCAGTTTAAGGAGACTATCTGTTTCAAAAGTGGATCCAGCAACCAAAGAGAAGGCTTTTTAAGGGATTATGATAATAACACTGCAGTATTATGCTTCCGTTTCAATGCATCAGTTGTTCTTTAGGTATGCATTTAAAGGCTGAATGCAGTCCTCCCTGACCTCCCACATAACAAACAGAGCAACCAAATAATATTTGAACAACAAAGAGCAAGCAGCCCTATCCTTTCAGTTTAGGTCTTTCATATGATGAAATATGTTCAAATCATAACATTATATTCCCCAAAATCAATCAATAGGAAAAATGTGTAATTTGGTCATTATTTTGTAATCAAATACTTCTCTAACAATTTATCACTCACGTGATAATAACTGTTATTTGGTGTTAAACTAGGCCAGAGCTGAGTCCCGCTTGATAAAAATGTAGGTTTCCAAATGCCATCAAAAGGAGCTGAGCCTCTGCACCCTCCCTCCAGCACTTTTTCTCTTGACCTATTTAGAAATTAGCCACTCTGTGAAAACCATTAAAAGAAAAAAAAATCTAGCTATACATCCATATATTTACATTTCTTATTTTCTTGCTAACGTTTTCAGTGATGCTGGAGGGTAGTCTACTCATCCTACCACTGCCAGTGTTGAAGGTTCTATGATGATTATCATATTTCTCATCTGCAAAGTGACATGATTGATAGTACCAAAAAAGTGCCAAAAAGTACCATCATTTAGTCCTTTCACAAATCCAATTGATACATTTGTAATGTTGCCCCTGGTTGCTGACTTGTGTTCTGATTTGCTTTTAATGGTATGTGAAAAGAGGTTGTTATGTCAGAGTGTAGAGGTCAATCTAGAATGTGCCTCACTGGAAGGCTTGACGCATGCCTTGTCATCATGGGAGCGAGTAGTACCTGCTGAGCAATTGCCTTTTGAGTTGACACAGTTTCCATAAGGTTTTGTTCCACAGTCAATGTAATTCTCATTTCTTTCCATTCATTCGATAATATTACCGGTTTTCTTTTTTTACCAGGTCATTTTTATGTGTCGAGATCAGTCCCTATGTTGTGGGGGTGGATACAGACTTAGATGGTGTTTGGGGGATTAAGGCCACATGCTCGTCCTGATGCCCCGCAGTTGGATGGCTGTGATGGCTGAAATGGAGATGCACACTCTGTCATACTAGCTCAGTAGTAGAACACTTGCTCTAGGAAATGATGAGCCGGAGATTGCAGGTACGATCCCGATTTGGGCCATCAGAAAGGTGATCTGGCTTCAATTACCCACACTCCTTGTTCACCCCCACAATGCGGGTACCTATTGTGATATGTGAAAATGGACCTCTCTCACTCTTTTTACTTTACGATTTTTTGTTGTTGCTGCCATTTTCACTTTATTGACAGTGATGGTATAGAGACAGGAAAGAGGGAGAGGGGATAACGTACATCAAAAGGCCTGGCCCAAATTCAACCCTGGTCACTGCAGTCAGGACTCACCCTCAAGTGGTAGGCACTCTACCGGGTGAGCTATCCTATCATATTCCACTGAGAAGACCAGAAGATTCTCTGTTTCTACAGCGAACCAAATGTTTTTATTCCATTTGGTAGGGCTTGAACTCCACTGGTCTCACTTGTTGTACAGACTTTCAAGTATTGGCAAACAGTCTGGTCCTTAATTTTCTTTAAAGAAAATGTGAAATGAAAATGGACTTCATACCTTTTTAACTCATTTCCCCTGCAAAGTAAATCACAAAAAAATCTTTTTTTATTGAATTGATGTCAAAACCTAATAACCTTAACTTCCTCTGGAACAGCCGGGCTTTTGTCATTGCATGTGTGTCTCAGTGCAGACTGGCAAGCAACATTTCAACCATTAATGTCTTAAAATATTTTGCAAGATCCAATCAAATCCTGAAGGATCAAATCATAGGGGGCGGCATAACTCAGTGGGTAGAGCGGTCGTCTGGCAATCAGAAGGTTGCAGGATCGATCCCCGGTCCTGCATACAGCATGTCGAGGTGTCCTTGAGCAAGACACTTAACCCCTAACTGCTCCCCGAGTGTCATATGTTGGCAGCTCACTGCTCTTATACAATAGGTTGGGTCAAAAATACAGAGAAATCCAGATTTCTCTGTATTAAGGGAATCATTATTATTCATTATATCCCTTCCTATGTGTTGTTAGAAAGCAGGCATATGCATACATAGACCTCAAAGGGGGATTGAGCATCTGCCGTTTGGCCTCCACGAGAGTAAGTGCCGTTTTACAGATGTGTTTCTTTTACAATTTTGAAAAATGAATAAAGTTTTATGATAGGTATGCGTGCAAATCCATGAATAGTTGGATGGCGTCCAGCATTTTTCCTGTGCTCCCATCCATAGGGTTAGTGGTTGTGTCAGGAAGGGCATCCGACGTAACATTTTATCAAATCATTATGCACATTGACAAAACCATACTGGATTGGTTGAATCTCCATGCAGGATCCGTTAAGGCTGGGTTAACAACGACCGTCATTGCTGCTGTGTCCTCACGGGTACCATTGGAAACTATAAAATCCGTTGTGGCGAACCCCTAGAAACAGGGAACAAGCTGAAATAAGATGAAATTAAATTTAATGAGCAGCCTATTTTACATGTCGCAATTAGTCCCCATGTTGTGGGGGTAGACAAGGATTTAGATACAGCTTGGGGGATTATGGATGGATTTAATCTTTTACACCCTGTGTTGGGTTTGAACCCGCAGCCTCTGGCTCATCAGTTCCCATAGGGCGTGTCCCACCACTGAGCTACAAAAAATAAAGTTTAATGACATTTTAAAATTTAGCAACATTTATGCAGTCATGAGTGCATTTTAGCGCATGTCGTAGCATTTAATCTATATTTATTACTGACTTATTCAAAGTGGATCTGTAATTATGGAAATGAAGAGTTTATTGCTGCACACTTTTTAAAGGCATTTTAGCTTTGGACTTGGTGAGGGTATCAAGTCTTTTGAGTCAAAAGAAATCAAGTCCAAAGTAAGTTGCCAATTATTTGTGTTTAAGTCCATATCTGTTTACAATATTTTTCTTTTTTTTTCAACTAAAGTAATCAAATTTGTGACTTGAGTCTTACTCGAGTAGTATTTGGCCCAAATTAACATTGCCGGCTAATCAAAAAGAAGCCTCTAGAATATGGAGACTAGGGAAAAGAAAAGGAAAGCCACTTTATTTGGTTATTGTTTTCTTACAAGGAAATTTGTCCTCTCAATTTGACCCAACCTATTGTATAGGAACAGTGGGCAGCTGCAGCACCCAGTGACCAACTCCAATTATTTTTCCTGTGGCCTTGGTCAGGTGCGCAGGCAGGAGTATTAAACCTAACTTGCATGTCTTTTAGATGGGAGGAAACTAGAGCACCTGAAGGAAAGCAATGTGGACACGGGGAGAACATGGAAACTCCACTCAGAAAGGACCTGGGACGAGATTCAAACCCAGAACATTCTTGCTGTGAGTTAATAGTGCTAACTGTTGGGCTGCCAGGATACTGGATCTAAAATACTATAATGTTGCGATTAGAGGACACTTTGACATTTTTCATCTGGCAACACCTCCACAGATAATAGAATACGACCTCCTCATAGATTATCCTTTACACATGCTGTAGGAAATATTCCGTCATAATTTTGATAACTATTAAATTAGTTTAAAATGAATATTATCTCATCAGACACTATAAGAATAACTAAGTTCAGGTTTGATTCTGTTCACTGTATCTACATTTTGGCACCAAAAGCTGCCTTTAGCTGTATTAGTATCTCAGCACAAAGATATCTCTGCTGCTATCGAGAGTCCCAGTATAGTGTATAACGTTATTCCTGCACAGCTGAACGAAGAGCTTACTCTGGAGGCTGTTTCATGGCTAATGGGGCATGTAGTCCTGCCAACATCAATGCCCGATAGGACCGTAGCATGAGGGCAGTGAAGGGAGCAGCAATTGCCAGGGCATTGCAGGCTCCTCTCTAACTATGTGGAGGAAGAGGCTGCTTTGTGGCAAGGCCTTTGATTATAGGCCAACATTTAATTTTAAGGTGAATGGTTTGCTACCACACCATCCCTCCTATTTTCTCTAACTAGATAAACTAGGGCAGCACACCCTTCTGTGAAAGCCTCAGGTCTGAGATTTTCCTCTCATCGGTGAACTGTTTGACAGCTTTGAGTATTTTAATGTTGAAGGATGTTCTAATATTGAGGCAGACCCCCGCTGATATACATGTTTTGCTGCTGCTGTGGAGTAGAAAGCAGAGCCAGGCTAAAGGCAGTGAGCTGCCATCAACATCTGATGAGAGTCAGAAGTTTCACTGACCCAAAGCTTAAACCTCAAACGGATGAGAGCTTTATTCAAGTAAGTAAGCCAAGCTTGTCAGCTGGATCTTCACTCTGACAGCAGACTGGGGACTCTGCTCTTCAGTGTCCAGGTTTTCCCCCCTCATGTCTTATGGTCGAAGGAGGTGTCTTTAACTTTTCTGTAATTTTACGACGACAGGAAGCTCTGATCACTTTGAATTTCCTCTACCTCTCAACCCAGACATGGTGACAGGCTTGGCTGTAGCCTTCTGTGTTTTAGTAAAAATATCAAAGCTCCATGGTAACTTCAGTGCTGCCTTCCCATGCAGGCGCAGTAGCATCAATCATGGTAGCTACCCACAGTCTCTTTGACACGTGAGGTGCTAAGCCTAGACAGGTTTACCAGACTGCCTGCAGTTAAAGCTACAGTCTACTTTAGAGTACACATGAAGGCTCATTTCAATATCTATTTAGCTGGCTTAATCTCACTTAACATGCCATGCTAGCTGTGGCTATGACGCAGAGCAAAAGTAGCAACATCTAAATACCAAAATCCAGCAAATAGAGGCACAAGCTGAAAAAGAGTGAAATTTACAATTGTATGCCACAACAAAAGAATGTATTTTTGGTTTTTAGTCACATTAACATTATAATAGCCTGTCTTAAAGTACAACCTCCTGTCAAAATATTATTTTCTAGAGATTATGGTGGATTGTCCTTGTATGGATCTGTCCATGTGTTGCAGGCAGAAGAAATGGACAGCCGTAAAGACCTGAGTGACTTTGACAGGGGTCAAATTGTTATGGCCATGCGACTGGGTCAGGGGATCTCTCCTGAACCTCTTCCAAGATCAGATGGCATCTGTCCTTGTAAACAACTGCATACAGGTGAAACAGGAAAGGAAAACCATTTGAATTGGTCATCATTTTTATAATGGAATTGGGCTGCTGTGTTTACCCCATCCTATTGTATAGGAGCAGTGGGAAGCTGCAGTTGCTCCGCCTGAAGTCCACTGTCATCTCCACAATTGTGTGTGTGATCAGCTCCAGCCTGTTATGGCCACACCAGGGGGGCAGTTGTTTGGTCTCTTGTATGTTTACAGATCCGTTCACATCCTGTATGAGGCTGATGACCACTGTGTCATCTGAAAACTTCAGGAGTTTAACAGATGGATTTCTTGAGATGCAGTCATTTGAGTAGATGGAGAAGAGCAGGATGGATATTCCATATCCCTGGAGGAATCCAATGCTAATGGTCTGGTTGCTGGATGTGATACATCAAGTGATGTGATACATCACTTGATGTATCCTGTCTGAGGAAGCTGACAGGTGGGAACTGGTTCAGTGAACTGGGTGAGTTTGGAGTGGAGGATCAGGGACGATGTTGTTGAATGCTGACCCAAAGTACACAAACAAGACCCTTTCTTGTATATGTCCATGGTAAGTTGCAGTATTGTGAGATGTAGGACAGTCCCATGATTAGCACATCATCCAGACATCCAGACAAACTGCAGGAGATCCAGTATGGGGCCTTTGGTGTCTTTCAGGTCGGCCAACACCAACCTCTCAATGGGTTTCGTGATCGTAGACGTCAGGGCAATGGGCCTCAAGTCATTTAATCCTGAGGTATTGGGCCTCTTGGGTTCCGGAATGATAGTGGAGTTCTTGGAGCAGGAGGGGACTTCACACAGCTCCAGTAATCTGTTGAAAATCAGTGCGAAGATGGGAACCAGCTGGTCAGCACAGATTTTCAGGCAGGAGGTACACATGCCATCCAGGCCAGGTCCCTCCCTGATCTTCTGTCTCTGGAAGTGATAACCCACATTCCCTTCTCAGATCCGGAGTGCAGGTGAGGGTCAGTGTGGAAGAGGGAGGGGCAGGTGGGGTGTGTAGTTGGTAGTGTGATGTGGCCGGAGAGGGTGAGGGGACTGAGAGTGGGCATATCAAACCTGCAGTTAAACACGTTCAGGTCTTCAGCTAGTCGACAGTTCTCAGCAGCAGTGGTGGTGGTGGTGGTGGGAGGATTTCTACTGTAGTTTGTGATGTCCTTCAGGCTTCTCCACACAGATGCAGGATTGTTAGCTGAAAATGTGTTTTTCAGCTTTTCAGTGTAGCCGCTTTTCGCCACTCTTACCTCCTGTGTCAGTGTGATTCTGGCTTGATTGGACTACCTCTGCTCCTGTAGGCCTCTTCCTTGGCTTGACGAAGCTGCCTGAGTTTTGCTGTGAAACAGGACTTATCATTATTAAAGGTGTAGAAAGTTTTTGTGGGCACACTCATACCCTCACAAAAGCTAGTGTAAGATGTCACAGGGTCAGTAAGTTTGTTCAGGTCTGTAGATGCAGCCTCAAAAATACTCCAATCGAAGCAGTCAAGGCAGGACCCTGAAACTCCAGTTTTGACTCATTGGTCCATCTCCTCACAGTTTTAATCACAGGTTTGGTAGATTTTAGTTTCTGCCTGTAGAATAGGGAAAAGATGAACTAGAGAGCGAGCAGGGTCCTTGCAAAAGGCACCCTTTAATATTGTGTAATGATGATCCAGTGGGTTTTTGTCTCTGGTGGGACACTTGACTTGCTGTCTGTATTTTGGCAGTTCGAGGCAGAGGCTTACTCTGTTCAAGTCTCTGAGGGTAATGAGATGGGAGTTTGGATGTTTTTGCTCTGTGTTTATTATCTGGTCAGCCAGGTGGTGTAGCACCTCACTAACATGGGCCTGGGGTGAAATATGGATACCAGGCAGAATAAATTATGAAAACCTCCGTGGTGAATAGAATGGTTTATAGTCAATAAAATGGACTGTAGGTGAGGGCTGTATGATTTCTTCAACACTATATACCAGTCTGTGTCAGTATACTATTCTGTGTCTGTATACTAACCTTTACACAGAAGCACATTCCGCCTCCCCATTTTTTTTCCATTCAATCTGTTGCCCAGTTTGCATGGGGGAATTGAAAGTGCTGGAGTTGGAGTGAGCTGTCAGGAATATGCCCACCAAGCCATGTTTCAGCGAGGCACATGGTGGCAAGTCTGGGCAGGTCCATGTTGTCCTGTTGTGGAGCTAAATTCGTCCATCTTGTTGGCCATCTTGTCAGACATTTGCCATGTCGATCGATGGAAGTGCAGTTCGAAATCCCCACCATCCCAGTTTAACGGCTCGCTTCCCAATCATTAGCTCTATTGAAGCCCATTCAGAGCACTTCTTTTCCAATGATAAGGTTGGAAGATAGTCTGAGATTTAAAAGTAAAAGTTCTTCCCTGCTGAATGTGATCAGAGTGCTGGAAACTAAACAAATAAGCAAAAACAGAAAAAATACATGAGAGCACAGAACCAAGGCTACCATCTCTGGCACCATCTTGATAGAGAGGTCCATTGTCAACTACTACTGTCTACTTGATAGAGAGCTCTTCTATGTGAAGTACAATAGAAACGAAGGGTTTTGCCCTTTACTCATACTGCTCATGGCAGCAGTCTCAATCAGTTTTTTATGGATGCAAGTTTGACCGGCAAGCTTCACCCACACTCCAGGGATTTATCATGTCTCTGTGTTCGCCTGCATTTTATGATTTAGAATAAGATCTAGTCAAGAATCAGGTCTATAGATTTGAAGATTAACTCTTAGCTGGCATGTTCCGCCAGCGCTGCAGCAGCTCATAACAGGCAGGCTGGAGCAGAAAGCCAACTTGCCCCTCTCAAGTGCACAGCTATGGAAGCACTGTATTGTCATCCAAGGATGAAAAAAATAACAATACAGTAAGTAATGTGATAATATACATATATCTTTATTCACACAATAATAAGAGACAATATTCAGGGAGTTATAAAAGATTCCATACACACACACACACACACACATACACACACACAACACTCAAACTGCACAATATATTTCTTGTCTTAATTGATAGGACACATGAGGATCTACAGATTTTCATAGTAATCTCACCCAATGTCCCCCATTGCCATCCCTAGAGCCATACCAGATAATGCCTCAAAATGCTTTATTATGATAAAAAACAAGAGTAAATGCACGTACATTTGAAGAGCAGTTGAAACCAGTAAGTGTTTTTTTGTACTGAGTCATACGAGGGCACATCACCTTAAGCTGCTGGGAAATGACATAGTAAATGTCATGAAAATACACCGCAACTCGTAAGCTGTATTGTAAAGCGTAACTATAT
>OMLC01057458.1:0-12296 GCA_900302585.1 Regalecus glesne
AACTCTGTGCTCCTCTGGTTTCTCGGCATATGGACTGCAGCTGTTACGTTTGCCTGTTCAGCACTGTTCAAGCCTCATCCATCACTGTCTCTCACCAACTCATCTCACCCCCCCATAGTTGGAGTATTGCTCCAGCGCCCTCTCCTGGATAGTGCAAGCACTCTCTCAGAGTAATCTGATAAAGACCACACGTCCACCTCCAGTCCTTCGAGGTAAGGTTACAGCCGCTCTCACTTCTTGCTCTCATGGTCCTAATATGGGTTTGATTAAGAAGTGGGAACAATCGTGTGTCCATAAATCATGAGGTCTTCAGGACATCGAGGAAGCCCCTGTTGAGCTCAAGGCATAATGGAGCTCAGCACTCTCATATGAATGAAAGTGAAGCTGAGGGTTTAATCTCCTGAAGCACTTAAGACATTAATGATACATTTAACTCACAGTGGACATTAATATGTGTGTCTGATGAAAACTAATATCAGATTTGTGTTCACACTTACACACCACACCATAACTGAGTGATGATAACTTTATTCACTTTTTTTTACAAAAGTAGGGAACATGACTCATGAGACAATTTTAAGTCAGTATCATGCCTTTTTGCTCTGTGGTGTGTGTTCAGCAACACTAAATAGTGATTTGTTGTTTCACGTGTCATGTGACCAGATTGATGAACTCATTGTTGGGTGTTTTGAGGTGTCTCATTTCAGATTTGATATTTGTTGGGGTTTTTTTTGTGTTTAATAGAAATGGCTCCACTCTCTCCAACCAACTGACTCATTGGCATTTCATGAGAGACCTTCTAATGCACATTTTACACATGGCCAAAGAATGTGGAAGAATCTCGACAGGTAACTTTTTTCAAGCGGATCATTTCATTTCTCCGTCTTTTATTTAAACTTTTGTGATTTTGATTGTATTTTCATGGACTAGACAGAATCGATATGGACCATTTCTGTTTATTGTAAAACCAATGTAGGACATTTTTATTGAATCGTAAATGTTCTTGTGCTCCCTCTATAGTGTTTTTTCCCCAAATAATCTTGATAAATGATAAATCAAGATATTCTTACCATAAATTGGACAAAATATGATAATGACATGAAAAACCTTCTTTCAAATTGGTAATGGTGGTCATTATTATTATTATTATTATTATTATTGAGGCTGTAAAATATTACTTTATAATTGCACCTCTGTGAAAAGACCAATGAGAACGTTTTGGGTATTGTTTTTATGATTTAAGGAGTTTTTTTCCTCCCGAGTCCAACCACTAAATGTGTTTTTTTGTGTACATCTGACAAAAAAAAGAGGAAGGAACTACATGTATTTTGGAGCTTTCTGTTCAACAAAATCTACATAATTTTAATAAATTGTCAAGGTGCTCACCAAATTTCTTTACTTTTTCATTTGCTCGAGGTGAAAGAATAGTAGAGTTTTATTGTCAAGAGTTAAATTTCCGTGGATTTGCAGCAAAACTCAGATGGTGATCAGGTCACCTGCTTCGATGTGTATTATCTTCACTTTCAGGCACTAAGTTTGTGATTTCAAATGAAGCATATTCATCTGATTTATCACTTTGCCTTACTTTTAAGAGTTTATATGTACTAAGCGTCTGGTATCCCTGTCGCCACATACACTTTTTTTATTTTTATTTTTACAAATGGAGGTGGCTCTATAGTCATTATACAAATTCCGTGCCATATCAGAGCTATATTTCATACGGTGATAGTCCCTTACCCCTCCTTGCCAGCTCTATCATGGAATAGCACTTCCTTCTTTAGCCAATCCTTACATGGCCAGAAGTTGGGCTGGATGGAGGTCTGGATCGGACTGAGAGAGGCAAATGAATCTGCCTCTGGAAGGTCAGTGCTGGCTGACTAATGGCTCGATGAACCTCACTCACTATCCTCTTTTCACCTCACCATGACTGACATATAGTTGTCAATCCTTAAGGTTTCAGCATACATTTACCCGTTTTATGCTCTTGAATCTTGGCAAAAAGGGGAATTAGGACCCAGGTAAGTAACAGGAGGAATTCCAGCTACTGCTTTTCAAACAAATGAAAAGCAATAGATTTTCTCTAATGTCAATTCTGGGGAAGGGGCAGGGGTGAAAGTATTTGGAAATTATGGCAGTTAAATATATGGGTCAAGGGCTCCAACAGCTTGAGCCAGGTCATCCAAACTGCGAGACAAGAAATGTCTTTGACATGTCAGAGAACGTCTCCACTTTCAGCCACTTTGCACTCTTGGTCTTCATACCTCCTCTCTGGTTCTCTCCTTCGTCCCTTCCACCTCAGCTGTTACTCAGTGTCAGTGGCCTGTTGCAGGGCACACAGCACACCTCCACACAAACTCATGGCCATTTAACGTCTCCAAAGTCTTAACTGACGGCTAACTAGTAGGAGTCCTTGTGAGCACAATACTTTTACCTGTAGTATGTTAAGCAGTGTATGTAAACTCAAAACAGGAATCGAGGACCAACACAAATCAAAGCTGCACCTTTCCTCTTCTTTCTACTTGTTTCAGTCCAAAGAAATACACACACACACACACACACTATTTCTCTTTTACCCCTCTCCCTTCAGTCACACAGGCCTAATGGATAGATAGAGACAGATAGATCGACAGACAGACAGGCAGACTGACAGACAGGCCACAAGTAAATGGCATAATGACTCATTTTTATATGGCGCTTTTCTAGTTTATATAGTCTGGTCTATTCTGCAACCGGACTTCAGGCAAGCAGTAAAAGATGGATGGATGGATGGATAGTCTATTGACCACTCGAAGTGTTTTACAACGTAGGCCTCAGACTTACCAAGCATAGGGGATTAAGGACGGAGGCCCTCTTACTGATGCCCCATGATGGGGTAAAACCCATGACACCCCTGACTTGGAGTGTAGTGAAGTGTAAAGGGTAAGTTCCACACAAATAAAAACAGCATCATTCATGTTTACGGGCCGCATGGCTCAGGAGGTAGAAAAGGTCATCTCATAATCAAAAGGTCACTGATTCAATCCCTGGCTCCTTCATAAAGAGTATTGAAGTGTCCTTGGCCAAAATACCAAACCCCCTAACTTCTCCCTGGGCACTGCAGCTGCCCACTGGCCCTATGAGATAAATGGATGGGTTAAATGTCAGAATACAATAAGAAAGTGGCTTTCTTTCCCTTCTTGTCACTGATCAGTGGACAGTAGTAGTAAGATAAATGAAGTCCCATCCCGTAAAAAACTTACACGTCAAATGTGTGTCCACCAGAGCCTCGGAACATTCTCTTGGACAGTCCTCAAAGAATGTCCCACATTTTAACCAAAGTTTTCAATCAATGTGACAACTAGCTATTAAGTTTTACATGAACTTCTGGACTCTGTCAGTATCAATGGTCAGCAGCTAGCTAACTCTCATTAGCTAACGGAGGCAATTTGGCCAAAAGAGCAAAATATAAGACCAAGGAGTTGGGTGACTAGTAGTAAATACAATGGGATAAGGAAATTATTGCATTAACTATTTTTGGTGCAATCCCTGAGCTATTGAATTGCTAGGTTTTGAAGTAGTCATCATATGTGAAAACGTCCTAATAGTCTCAGTTGTCATCAGCTTTAGCGTGGCATACAGCAAACTAAGGGGGTTAAGATTCTTAAGTTTCTTTCTGGCACACGTTTCTCCTACCCGCAATTCTTGACATTTTCTCCATTGCACAGTATTTGTCCCAAATCTGTGCTACGGATGCCTCCAGACACACCACGACGTGTCTGAAGATAAAGCATTGTCAAGCTTTTGAAAGAGTGTGTTTTAAGAGACATTTAAGAGGGTTCTTGCCCTTAACCTCTGTCCTCATCGGAGGATTAGGTGAGAATTGACAGCGGGGAGAAGTAATGGGGGGGCTACAGTGTCAGTCTCACTCGGAAAGAGCCAAGGGATGGTCACATTACACTGACTCTGAGAGCGCATGGTTTTAAATAGAGTGGCTGTAGGCCCCACCCTCCACAAACTCAACTATTTTGGGGTTGCAGGTTTAGGTGGTGTGGAGCTGGTAGTGTGAAGGAAGTGACAGAAAGGGGACGGGCCAATTTTAAATTATTATTTCAGACTAACTAACCCTTCACTTCTCATCTGCAGGACTGTTCTGCAGTGAATGGGTAAGGGTTTGGTTCAAATAATGGGTTAAGAAAATGAGAATAAAGGTGAGGTCGCTCTTTTGACTTGACTTGAGGCCATGCTGTTTTGAAATAGAGCCAGTATGTATGCATATAGGAATGACCACCTACTCCAAGATAAAGATACTGACAAGTTTTCCCTCTGTATCCTAAATAGCCAAGAGAGGGAATCAGTCTCTCTATCTCTCTCCCCCACCCCCTCTTTCTCTTTGTATAATGACAAATAAATGAACTTTTAATCTTCTTCTTCTTCTATATCTCTCTCTGTGTTCCATACTAGCTTCCCCTTCCTTATATCCTCATAATATATGGTCATCTTCATCCTGGCCTTCTTCTCCCTTCCTTACTCTAAAGTTAAACTTTAGCATTTGATGATGGAAGAAAAAACAAGTTCTATCCTTCTACCCCCCCCTATCTGTCAACTTCTCTCCTCCTTACCCATTAACTTATGGACAGTTCAACCATTTGCCCCTGTCAGTCAACTCAACTGCCCCCCCCCTTCTTCTCATCTTACCCTTTGGGTTGGGCTCACTCTTTTTCTGAGGGTCTCACATTAGTCCTGTCTATGTCTCCAGTACTGTCCAGGTACTGACGGCTCTCTTCAAACATCACTTTTTATTGCAGTCTTAAACTATTAACCGAGTGCTGCGCTGAGGTAAAGGACACCCTTGTCTCGTTCCATTTCCACTTTCTAAAGGAGTACACCTGTCTTTCCAGGGATCACTTTTTTTCACCAGGAGTTGGGAACAAGTGCTTTAATTTCTACTTGGAATATTTTCCCACGCACCTCCCGTACCCTGGACGTTCTCTGGTCTGCGTGTTGACTTAGAATTGGTTTCTATTTCCCTGCAGCCTTTCCGGGTTTGTGTGAGTGTGATAGTGTGAATTGGTAAGTGTGAGTGTCGGGGATAATTACTCAAAGAGCTCCAGTAGTGTCAGTGTGCACATACTGGACTCCTACGCTGACTGAAGATTTATTCCTTCTAATCTGGTCCAGCCCGTTTCTCTGTGATTAAACATGGCGTCATACAAGACCTGGATCTTGGGTGTCCTGCTGGCTTTGCTGTGCTCCTTCCAGACCCCACTGGCTCCGGGTGTTAAGGCACAAGACCTGCCAGAAATGCCATTTGTTTCAGAGGAAGGCCTAGTCGCTGATGATGATGATGATGATGACGATGATGACGATGATACAGGAGATGATGATGATGATGATGACGATGATGACGACGACGATGATGATGATGACGATGATGATGATGACGATGATGACGATGATGATGATGATGACGACGATGATGATGACGACGACGACGACGACGATGAGACGACGATGATGACGACGACGATGATGACGATGACGACGATGATGATGATGATGATGATGATGATGATGACCATGAAGGTAAGTAACACAAAAAAAGCTTCCTCTTAAGCCTGTTTTCACGTTCCTCCCATAAAGCTCAGCATGTGTCCCTATTTGTCCCTCAACTCTCTATGTCTGGGGCAGTTACAGGAGGGTTGTGAGAGGGAAGGGGCCAAACAGCATCGTGGCCGCTCCCTTCTCACTAACTCTCCCAAAACACTGACCCCCTTTTGTCAGTACTCTGCTCCTCTGAATGACTTAGTTTGATGTTTGAATCAGAGCATGTCGGCCATTAGAGGTCCCTCCTCCATCCTGTTCCACCTGTCCGCTATCCTTGCTGTCTCTGACTCTGTGTCCTTCTCCCTGCTTAAATAGAGTTATGAGCCCTCTGGGGAAATTGAACTGGCCCATCTGAAGTCCAACTGTCTGAAGTCCTTCGTACAGTACGCTAGATATGAACTTTGGGACTGCAGAAGGATTGATTTGAGAGAGAGAGAGAGAGAGAGAGAGAGAGAGAGAGAGAGAGAGAAAAAGAACAAAATGCCAGTTTCACACAAACCAAGCCTGTCTTGGAAAACCAGTCGTCGGGTCAATAATTTGAGATCTTTTGATTTGTGTTTGGTTTGAAAGAATGGTTCCTCCACAAGGATCTTCTTATTTTTTTCATTTGCTTTGGATTGGACCGATCTGTATTTGTGTCTCCACTTGTAACTACAGAGAAAGAAAGAGAGACAGGGATGTCGAGAGAAGGGGACTAGATACAGATACAGATACAGAGGGATACCAAGGTGGTGTGGGGAGGTTGTAGGAGGGCCACTAAACCGGTGTAGAATTTCTCTCTTTCTCCATATCTTCTGATCACTTTCTTTCTCTGTGGAGCATCTATGTCCTCTATTAACCATTTTGAATGAGCAGAATGTTTTCCTCCAGTCAGGTTTGTGAATTGGTCAAATATTGCGCCCAAATCAATAGATTGCATCTATATCAATGTACCCATGACACGCTGTGATAGGCCTAATTCTTGTGATTGGAAATCCTCTGATTTGATAATGATACGAGGCCATTAATTTTCTAATTTGTAAATAATGATATTTAGATATCTACCATAGATGCAACGGTCTATCTTACTAAAGCTTGTGTCCATTTGAATTATGATACACCGAGACTCATAGGATCAATTTGTATAATTAAGTTTGAAGAGAGGTCAAACTCTACAACTCTAAAAGTCTATTTATTGATATGCTGCTTTGTTTTGGGGGGTTTTTTTCTTTTGTTTTGTGGGGTTTTTTTTTGTTTTGTTTGTTTTTTCAAACTTTTTGGAGAGTGTTTTTGGGAAAAGAGAGAAACATTTCTGTGTGTAGAAGTAGCAAAAGGTCGAAAGCTCTGTCAAACACCAAAAGGTAGAATGGAGTCTGTTGGGTTTGTTGTTGTTTTTTTCGACTAAGTGACTTTTTGTTGACTGTGAACATCCGTGTGTGGAGATTTGCAATTGTCACTATACTGTACACTTTTCTACAAGCCTACTTTCAATCGTGCAATAAATCAATTGATCATAAACTCTATGGAAGCAAGTCTGTCTTCGGTAGTGAGAAGATGTCGGTGTGGTCATTTAATGGAATGATATTTCATCACATCATATAGAGATGCGTGTGGATGTGATCTCACTCACATAACAAGAAAAGTGGAATCTTGAACTGTAACTGATCTTACACACCACGATTGATGGATTGATTGATTGTGAGTTGAGTAACCATAGCACGTTCAATATTGATTCTGTTTCGCACGACTTGATACATGGCACGGAGTAGTAAAGGTTTTCAGCAGCGTCCAACTAATTCTTCGCAACTGGAAAATTTGACAACTTGAGAATTTGGGGTTCTGTGGTGAATAATGTTTCACAGCAGATAACTGAGGGAGAGAGAATTTTTGGACAAAATTTGTGTCTTATAATTGGCTGATGAATACAAATCACAAAGGAATATGTTGGGAACTGCTTGACCACCACAGCTTTTGAGCCACGTATATCGATTATACGTCATTATCATCATAACTATCATTTTGGCAGTCGTGGCTTTCAAGCTAGAATTGTTACACGTCGATTTGCTTGTGAAAAGTGGAAACAATGTAATTTGATTATGTCAAAAATAAATTCGATAACTGGATTACTCTGGATTTTCTTTCAGCTTTCGAATATTTGAGCTCCTGCGGCAAACGTTACAAACTTTATTTAAGCGTATTTTACTCCACGACCCGACTTCAGATAAGCAGCTGATGACGGATGGATTCGGCATATTTTTTGTAACTGAACGACAAATCAGCTCAGGCTCATGAAGGACTTCATTGTACGTTAAAGTTTTGTATGCCGGTAACATTTTTCTCATTACGTTACAGGCATTTAGCCGGACGCTCTTATCTAGAGAGACGTACAAGTGCATAGGGTCAAGGTACAAAGGATACTGGAGCAAAACTGGAGCATAATTTTGACCACTTCCTAGTTCCATCATAACTATCTGCATCATATCATAATTCTCTGATGTATTTGACGTATCGCACACCATTCAGCGTGTGTGAATGGTGACAGTGGTCCACCTATTTGCTGGATCCTAGTTAGTGGGTTATATTGTCTGAACACGTTTGCGCAGGTGAACATGGGTGATTCTTTTCCAGTTATAGCTAGATTAGGGCACTAACTTCTATTCTTTTGATGCCTCTAAGTATTTACACCCATCACGGTGAACCATAGAAACGGATAACAGAAGCAAATGTCCTCATAGATGATGGTGATGATGATGATGACGACGATGATGACAATGATGATGACGATGATGACGACGATGATGATGATGATGACGATGACGACGATGATGATGATGATGATGATGACGACGATGATGAAGAAGCCGGTCTCTATCACAAAGGCTCTGTGTGTTCATATTGTGAATTCTGTGAGGTGGGTCCAATCATGAAATGTTCCCCTAACTGCTCTGCCCTGTGATGGACTGGTGACGGGTGTTTCCACGCCTTTCACCCAATGAGTGCTGGGATGGGCTCCAGTTCCCTGTGACCTGACTTTAGATAAGCGGTTGACAAATGGATGGATGGATGGATTTCATACATTCAGACACGGTACAATGTACTTCTTTAAAAAAAGGAGGTAGGGAATAGGACTCCAAACCAAAACCTTAAGGGAAGTTGAGATTTATTTTATTTCAAAAAGACAAGAGAGTGACTTAAGATGCTGACTGACACCAAATACGATAGCTTGCTGAACCAGCCCACCAGTACAGCTTTTACTTGCCATACACATAGTATATGAAGACCTTTGGCTCTATTTCGGTGCTGTTATAGAGGATGGCAAATGCAGGCTAATTGCCGATTTACCGCAGAATAAAGTGAAATTCCTCCACCTTGAGAAGAAAATGGACCACAAATCTATTTGATTTAGTTGTACCAGCACATCTATCAACATTAACTGACAGACAACACCGCCAATTGTCAATAGTAATACCAGTACTGGTCCTTTGTACACCTAAATCCAACAGATCCATAATGTCTGTTTTAGCTGCAGCTGTATTTATCCTGCTATGCTTACTTCATTGTGTAACAAGACCGGCCTGTCATGTTTTTAATCTGCAGATGACGGCAAACTCGCAAAAACGATCTAGAGTTAATGGAGAAGTACCGTGGAGGTGTTCAAATAAACCTCCCTCATTATCCATCAGGAAAAGGACAATACGTTGCTTTATGGTGCCTTTACAGTTCATGAGTGAGCTGATTCGACTGGCCAGCAGGAGGCTTGGACTAACTCCACCTGCTCGGAATGTGTTCCTCCTAAACCAACCTCACTGTGCCAGGGCTGCACTTGAATCTTGGGTCACCAAAATATCAAACATATATTGGGCTCGCCAAAGTGCACAAGCACTTGCACCTGTGCCTGATTTCAGGGAAATAGACTTTGTTCATATAGTCTGTCGCTTAAATCACGGTCAAGAACCAAACTAAAAACAACATCGTAGGCCAAAGCTAAAACGCTCACTTTAACCGAGTTTCTGGCAACTGCAGAGATGTGAGAAGTGATGTCTCTGAAGTTCACATCATGCAGTCAGTTCTTTCATCAGCTCTATAGCCACAGGCATATGATGCTGCTGTTGTGGTTTTTTTTAAGACAGCGTTTGTAAGTGTGGTGGTAGTGGAAGTATTGATGACGTCAAAAGGCCTATCTATGTCTTATCCCCTTCTTTTCTTCTCGTCTCAGCACTGTGGTGGCTGTGATAAGTGCCCGTGTGAAGAGGGAGATGAGTCCGAACACTGCGACGACTGCAAGGTGAGCAATCCACACTCGAGGAAATGCAAATCCTTACGATCCAAGTTATGTAACACCGATCCAAACAAGTGCGTACAAATTCTCCACCAAGGTCAGAGACCTTTTCCCCACCTCCATCACAAGTGACGAGAAGCCAGGATCACTTAAAGGTAGAGCGACTAGAGGTAAAGGTACAGGTGGAGCACTCACCATGTGTTTCGTTAACACTACTTCCAAGGCTAGCCCCTCCCCCTGGTACATCAACACCAGAGGGGCACGCCCCCTGGACGCAGTTGCTAGAACACATCCCAGTGAACAGGCCAACTCCGCATTGCTCTCTATTCCCATCCTCTCCTTCAGTGCTGAAAGCTGGTCCCAGATTCACTGTCAGTTGGAAAGAGCTTTGTCCACATAGCATCTCGCCTCGTTATATTTGTGTCTTTTCAGCGTTGTGTCCACCCTTGTCGTAGCTTCCTAGCGCTTCTAGGAATGTTAAACTAGGGTGCAAATGGATGTGTAGAGGTGGCCAATAATGTGTCGTTAATATGCACAGGGGATCTTTTATATGCACAAATATGCTTCTAATAATAGGCCAACTTAAATTAATAGGCTACATGCGTCAATACTTGGATAACTGTCGATGGTCGATCTTCTATTTTGCCTCCAATCACGGTTCAGCGACAAACGTCCCTCCCTGTTGTAAGCTGGAAGCCAATGACGTGTAGCATTTTTGGGGTGGCATCTGAGGTGGCCAATCAGATTGTGAGGGTGGTGATCTCTACGCTGGCCAATCCGAGCAGTTGTTCCCCTTGAAGGTTAACGCCCACCAACGTCCACCCCACACAGAATGACCAGACACGTCTGGTGGGTCATGAGGGGCTGCTGAGAGTTTGAGGATATACGTGACTACATTGTGAGCTTCTCGTTTTTGCCAGTGACATTTATCGTCTGTGGGATTCTTAATGATGTCCATCTTAAGGAGATTTCATTACAAAAAGGAAAATGCACTTTAGTCGCTTGAACCCTCCCAATAAAGGAACATAAATACAGTTGAATAACATGAAACTACAGCTCCATGGCCAAACAATATTTCTGACACATCATTGAATAGGGGGCAGCATGGCTCAGTGGGTGGAGCAGTCTGGTGATCAGGAGATTTCAGGCTGGATCCCAGCACCTTCAGAGAAGCGTGTTGAGGTGTCCTTGAGCAAGACACTGTTCCCCTTAACCGCTCAGCCCTGTGATGGATTTGTCCAGAGTCCATCACAGGGTCCCTCCCTTTCACCCAATGAGGACTGAGATGGGCTCCAGTTCCCCCGCCAACCAATTTCCTATGAGAAGTTGATGATGGATGGATGGATGGATGGATGGATGGATGGATGGATGGACATGGTTAAATCTGAGTTTGCTTCTTTATTTTGGTGGATGCGATATTCGCGTCTGTGTGTGTGGAATGGTAACGGATCGGGAAATGAAAGTGTGGTTACGGGATCAAATTGTGAGATGAAAAAGGAAGTGGATTGCTGCAGCAAATGTAAGTCTCCCTACATCCTTTATACACACGTAGACATGCACACCCGCCCATACACACATCATGTAAAACACACGTGAACATACGGGCACACAGAGGACCCCACACATGAAAACGGTTCAAACAACGTGCTCCAGGCCACGAGCTGCCCAGCTGTTGATCCAATGACAGACATAATGACGAGCTTATGGTAAAAAACAGGCGTCTTAAAGGCCGAAGAGAGGAAAGAGAGGAGGGGTCGTGACTTTCCAGTATCTGTCAGTAGCTTACTCCCTGTGCCAGAAGATGATCAAACTGCTAAATCTGTCCGGGATCCGATTTTACCTCGGTCTCATCTCTCCTCATCTTATTTCTTTTTATCTCCAAAGATGTGCAGTTTCTGCCACATATGTCCCGTGTGTGAAAATCTCTGCAAGCCTGGTGAGTATCATGTGACCCTGTGGGGAGAATGAATGCTAGACTTCAGCGTGTTTGTGGTGAAAATCTCTGCAGTGACTCAAAATGCCATCCTCTCTATTCTTCCTCTCCTCAGGGGGTTTCCTGGATGAATTGACCGGATCAATCTACAAGTGAGTCCCAGTCAGATCACAAACTGCAGCCATTGTCTCGGAGGTCTTCCTTCTAAGGCCCGCTGGCAAAACTCAACACGTGCTTGTATCTGTGTGTTTCTCCCTCCACAGGACTGTGGCGGACGTCTTCGATAATAACGATCAATAAGCCGCCACCATGTGGCCGCCTCACCCAGGGGATAGTGAACATCACCGAGAGCCTCTCATGGGTTTCATTAAGTTATTGTTGTTTTTAGGAAGAAGAAAAAAAAAAACCAAAACAAACGGGTGCCCGGCAATCATTGGATGGAAAATTGTAAAGGGAATAGTTTCGATTGATAAATCCGTGTATTGTTGATCATTGTCAAAAACTGTCAGGGAGTTCTTTTTT
>OMLC01057467.1:0-12112 GCA_900302585.1 Regalecus glesne
CAGAGGAGGAGATAGACAGAGGAGGAGACAGACAGAGGAGGAGACAGACAGAGGAGGAGACAAACGGAGGAGGAGACAGACAGAGGAGGAGACAGACAGAGGAGGAGACAGACAGAGGAGGAGACAGAGAGAGGAGACAGACAGAGGAGGAGACAGACAGAGGAGGAGACAGACAGAGGAGGAGACAGACAGAGGAGGAGACAGACAGAGGAGACAGACAGAGGAGGACACAGAGAGGAGGAGACAGACGGAGGAGGAGACAGAGAGGAAGAGACAGACAGAGGAGGAGACAGAGAGGAGGAGACAGACAGAGGAGGAGACAGACAGAGGAGGAGACAGACAGAGGAGGAGACAGAGAGGAGGAGACAGAGAGGAGGAGACAGAGAGGAAGAGACAGAGAGGAGGAGACAGACAGAGGAGGAGACAGACGGAGGAGGAGACAGCAGAGGAGGAGACAGAGAGGAGGAGACAGACGGAGGAGGAGACAGAGAGGAAGAGACAGAGAGGAGGAGACAGAGAGGAGATAGAGAGGAGGAGACAGAGAGGAGGAGACAGAGAGGAAGAGACAGAGAGGAGGAGACAGACGGAGGAGGAGACAGAGAGGAAGAGACAGAGAGGAGGAGACAGAGAGGAGATAGAGAGGAGGAGATAGAGAGGAGGAGACAGAGAGGAAGAGACAGAGAGGAGGAGACAGACGGAGGAGGAGACAGAGAGGAGGAGACAGACAGAGGAGTGTTGAAACAGGACAGATCTGTCAGACGCCCACAGCCTCCTGTGAGTGTCACACAGTCCGCAGGAGATAATCCACACACAGATCAGCCAAATGTTCCATCGTCTGTCTGAGTACAGCCAACTGTTGAGCGTCTCCCATCATGCCGAGTATGGCCTCTGCTCCACGCCGACACCATTCAGGGAGCCTGGGTCACTTACGTTTGATGACAGACAAGGCGCACCACTGGACCTTCTTCCAGCGGCTGTGGATGAGCCACTTGTTGACCTTCTTCACCAGTTCTGCCAGGTGGTCCGGATCTGACTTCATAATCTGGTCAAACTCTGCAAACTGGGAGGAATGATGAGAGTTAAAAAGAAGCTTTACACACTTTCTCCATCGTCCTTCCCTGATGCCATTAGAATAGCCTGGAGGAAAGCAGCAGAACCACCGTGTGATGATTTATTCATCTTTTGAAGAAATTCATCCCCTATCTGTCGACCCGGGGCTGTTCTTAGAACCTCAGTCCCCCTCACCTTTGCAGCCCAAATGAATTATGTAGTCTCCCTGGCCTCTGTTTGGGGAGCAATTTCTGTGTTAACTGCTCTGAAGGAGAAGAAAGGAGGCTTAAGAAGGAGCTCACCTTCCCCGGACGGAAAAACACCCGCGTCAGGCCAAACTTGTAGTCATTCTCATTCAGGCCCAGCGCTTTGAATAAGGCCTGCAGCAAAGACATTCACAACGTCAGCAACACAGGAATAAAAATAAAACTTGGCTGTGGTGAAAATCAAAAGTATTAGCAACAGCCTGGAGCCCGGGGAACAGCCGGCCCAGGGTGCCAAGACCGGCAGGTCTGACCTTGCAGAAGAGGCGCGGGTCCAGCCGGGTCAGCTTGGGCGGCATGTACTTCTGGTACATGTTGTAGAGCTCATGGAAAGGAGCCCTGGAGGGGAAGCCTCCCTGCATGAGGTCCAGGACCGACACCATGCCTAGGGACAGAAGAGAGGCTCAGACAGGGTCGGTGCAGAAGCAGACTGAAGAGTCAAGCTCCCTTCTCAGTCACAAGGGCCACACTTGTCCAAGCCAAAATGAAAAGTTGCTCCGCGTTTTTACAGAACATGATAAACTCCAATAGAACGGGGAGGGTCACGGACTCAACGTGCTATGCTGAACTTTATTACCTTATCAGAGTGACGACAAATCAAAGTAAGCAAGACAAGGACATTCAAATGGAACTGTAGTGGATGCACAGTGGGGGCTCCATTTTACGAGTCTCCATCAGTCCCCACGTTGTGGGGTGGACACAGGCTTAGACGGAGCATGGGGGACTAAGGCTGGAGGATCTTCCCGATTCCCCGCGGTGGGTAGCTCATTGGTAGAGCCCACGCTTCAGGAACCCAAGAGCCAGAGGTAGTGGGTTCAAACCCACCACAGTGCATCAGAAAGAGCATCCAGCCTAAATCCCTCAAGCTCCATCTACGTCTGTGTCCAGTCCACAACATGGGGACTGATGGGGACTTGTAAAACAGACCTCTGTCATCGGTTTTGAGGTAAATCATTCAACTTTATTCAACAGCCAGAACTGTTCCGTGTGTCTGCGTCTACTCTCTGGCCAGAGTCACCGTATTGCATAAAGTGGTCTAAGTCACACACTCGTCATCATGGGTCTGTATTCAGGCAGTTTCTTGACATTTGGAGAAGTTGATCCTTAGGTTGCTTCATACACCACCAGCACCTTTAGCCAATAAGGTTTACTCATCACATTTGGTTGAGGGATAAAATACAAACAAGGACTTTTGTCCTTGAGAGAAAGGATGAACTTTATCGATTCCTGGGAGGAGAACAGGGTCTGCTGGGAAGCCAGAGGAGGTGTGGGGATGTGAGAGTGGGAGGATGCTAAAGGTGATGTAATGAGTCATAACTGACAACATGAGGAATAGAGTAAATATACCAAACCTACAACTTGACCTATGAAGTCTCAAGGACACCCAGAGAGATATGGTGGCTGCTGACAGATCAGGACATAATGACAAACATGTTGCTAATTTAGTCAGGTGTACAAAACTGTGCTGGATCAGTGGTAGTGTGTGCTTCAGGAACTGATGAGCCAGAGGATGCAAGTTCAAACCCACCACAGAGACATCAGTAAGGACATCCAGCCCTTAATCCCACAAGCTCCATCTAAGTCCAGGTCCACCCCACAGCGCGGGGGCTAACAAGGGACCTCAGATCAACAGAGAGCCAACATCGAGCACAACCTGCTCAGTAACATGTTGGGTTGAAAGAGGACTGTTGGTATCAATAACCATGCTCAAGAGCATGGTTATTGATACCATTGGTGGTTATTGACAGCATATAGCTGTCTTTTTTCATGTGCACACTTTTCATGTACATATGCAACAAAAAATAATGAACATAAATCTAATATGATGACAGATTGTCTGACCTCTCCACCATGGAGGGACACCCTGCTGTGGCCTTTTGCAAACAGGTAAAAAAGCATTTGGGCCTTTTCTATACATGCCCACAAGTGATGTCATCACTATGGCTGATTCTGATTGGCTCACTCAGTGCAGTGATTTGTCCTGTAACAAAGCCTGGTGAAATGGAAAGGACAGCTAATGGTATAATTTACCAGCACACTTAACATGACTCCATCCAAACCATACTGCAGATTCTGTTCTGAGCAATGAAACTCATTTAAGGGAAGCTGGAGGACTCATGTGAGATTGTCTGTATCACTAGACAAGAACCTCATGAAGAAGAAGCACAACAAACATATCAATGAAGATTGTGAGTGGATCTGACTTCAATAAAACCTCATATGTACTAACCAGAACACTGCAGCTGAGAGAGAATCTGAGCCCCCTCAAACTTGTGACTGATCATCTTCAGGTTGGGCTTGATGCAACGAATGAAACTGGACCCCTGAGAGAGACAGAGACAAAGAGAGACACACAGAGCAAGATATATATATATAGATATAGATAGATAGAGAGAAAAAGAGAGAGAGAGAGAGAGAGAGAGAGAGAGAGAGAGAAAATCAGGACACAAAGGGACACAAGGAAAGCTAACTAGACCAAGCAGAACAAATGGAAAACTAGCTTCACGCTGTTCATCACAGAACCTGGCAGGACCCCCGTCAAGAGGGGCCGCCTCATGTTCCATCTATGAATCTGAATTACTGCTTTAAACTGGACTCAGATGCCCAGCAGGTGACAGTGACAGAAACAGGCGGTGCTGACCGTGCTGCGGAGCTTCTCCAACAGAATGTTCAGCTGCATCTAAACAGGAGACAGAAAAATAAAGTTTTATTTCATTTTATCAGATGACACTTTAACTTCTGGTTCCGACACACCACGAGAGGCTTAGTTCAAATCCACACCTGACTGAGAATCCTGCTGAAGCTGCAGAAGGGTCTCATCATCGCAATGTAAATGCTTTGACCACCACAGACTCTACCATCGGGGTGTGTGTGTGTGTGATCTGCAGCATCTTCTGCTTGCAGCAAAGCATCTCTGATGGTTATCTCACTCAAAGGAGCAGCTGGTGGGAATCTAAATACATGCATAGTGCAGCGGAGAACTCCTGCTGAATGATGTGGTTTATATTCTCCACTAGCCACCAGTCCAGTCAACCTCTCCCGAAAAGAAGCACATCTCTCGGTCCCAGTACAAATAAGGTAATGTAATGTGGTCTGGAGGGCATTATGTCACTGGTCTGGGACCATCTCGGGACCCCCAGTCAGAGCTGCTGGGTGTGGCCAGGAGGAGGTTTGGGGTCCCTAATGGAACTGATACTTCTGCAAAATATCTTCTAGATTTGCAGAATATTCATCAGAGTAACTTTTCTTGGTGCAAGTTAATGTAAAACTTGCTCTGTCTAGCTGGGAGTGAGATAAATGGGGATTCAGATGAGTTTCTGCCAAGTCAAACTTCATAAAGCAGCATAATATGAATCACGACCACTTCTGTGAACTCGGAGCATATTTGAGCCTGCAGGTAACTCAGGCCTCCAGTCTTCTGGCATGTTCTTAACCGAGGTACAACACAGCTACACGCATCGTGCCGCCACCTCCCAACAAACTGACTGAGAGAGAAAGCCTTTGATTCCTCTCTCGTTTGTTATGCTTGTCTATTATTGATGACGTGTGTTGTTCAGAATCTATCTGGGCTCTGTTGTCTTGAGCCCAGGACTCCTAACTGGATACGGACTGCTGGGGTGATGAATAATTCAGTCTTCTGCTGTTCAGAGATTCTCTGTATTACTGCAGTTTGAACTATGTAAATGCATATGCAATTAATTAGGATCATTATCACAATTACGAGGACAGGACTAGCACATGTGCAGTTGCACGATGCATGAGTGCAAAGGAAACACAAATAGAATAAACAGTAGCTTGTGTGCAAAGAAACTGGAAGCACTGATTAATACTACACACCAAGCTGTCCAGTAAGGCCAACAACAGCATGAAGCAAGGGCCTGATGTTACTTATCATCCATCATCTATTTCTCCTGTGGGGAGCAGAGCTCAGGAGGGAGGGTGGTCATCTAGTAATCAGAAGATTGTTGTTTCGATCACTAGCCACAGTGGAAAACGTGCCCTTGAGCAAGACACTGAACCCCTAACTGCTCAAGCCCTGAGATGGACTGGTGACCTGTCCAGGGTGTTTCCACACCTTTCACCCAATGAGAGGGGGGATAGGCTCCAGCATGACCCCATGACCTGACTCCAGATAAGCGGTTGATGATGGATGGATGGAAGCATATAAAACTAGGATCACCACAGGCAACATGGAGGAGTGGAGCTTGATGTTTGAATACATGCCGCGTGAGGTTTGCCTCTCCTGGTCGGTCTATTTGTCCAGTTTGCTTGTTCAGTTTTGCAAATGTCACGTCAGAGATGAATGTCATGTTTATAGCCAACAGCTTGTTTGCTAGCTGTCTAGCTACCAGCTTGCTCATCCTCATGCTACACTCCGTAGTTAGTTTGAGTTGGGTAGTTTCCATTTCCGAGCTAAATGTATCCCCTTGCTTCCATTTGGCAAAACATGGACACCTGGAGGAAATGTGTTTGTTTGGCAAGCTTATGAATCCTGCAGACATTTGCAAAGGAGCCACACGACCGTCTACAATGTATTAAAAAAAACTATATAATCGATATGTAATATATAGTAAACTATAAAAACGGTCAAATCAATATATCATCAATACCTGAACTATATAAAAACTATATAAACTAGAGTAGGTGCTAAAGAGGATGCTTGAACCACGGCTCAAAGATCTAAAAGTCCTCCCTGGCTCCCTCCCTAAGTTCTGAGTTCTGGAGAAGGTTCCTGCAGAGTAATGAGCCAAAATGCAGACAGTGATGCTTCTTAACCTATACATGAATGGATCTCTTGGGCTGCCTCGACTCTTTCCCACGACACCTTCAAGATTTCAAACAACCGTTTGGGTCTATGCAGTGACCCAGTCCCCTGGGGTAATTCTATGTATGTTCTGTCTTTAACACCGGCAGGGCCCTAGCGGCTGGACCCACGGCTCCTCCCACCCACCTTGAATTTATTGCCCACACTGATGAAGCTGAGCTTGCCGGCCTTCTGCTTGGCATCTTTGCTGTTGTTGGTGTTCTCGAAGAGCCCTCGGATGAAACGGTCTTTAGACTCGCTCACCAGACATTCCAGGGACATGTGCAAGGCGTCATTGTTCTTCTCCACAAACTTGGTCTGCAAACAGGAGGAAGAGAAAGAGGGGATGCTCATTCATGTTCCCTCAGCCACACAGTTGGACAGAGAGCTACCTGCTGTTTCTATCTGATAACATCATGGAGGTTTTCAGGTTTGACCTTACCTGCCGTCGTCTGGTTGATCCTACTCTATGTGGATGTCTCATTACGTGCAGACTAAAGTTAAATCCATACAACATCTACTCTCTCTCTCTTTCAAAGGCCAAATGTTACGAAAGAAGTTAAAGGTGGAGCACATCTAACGATTTGTCTCTCTTTTGCAGGCCTGCATATCAGTGAAGGATGAGGGGATCTCCATTAAGTCTGTAGAGCCGTCGGGCTGGACGTACCGTCTCGTAGCAGACGGCTCCTGCAAAATGGCGGATGATGAAGCCTTCGTCATCCCTCACATTTCGATGGACCGCCAGCTTTGACTTCCGGGGCACCTGATAAGCACACACAAAAGACAGGTCCATGTACCAACACACATGTTTTAACACACGTTAATCTCACAAGCTCCATCCAAGTCCGTGTCCACCACCACAACGCAGGGACTGATGCCGACATGTTTAAATGGACCTCCAAATGGAACTCTGTGCTCCAAGATGGCTGCAAGTTGATGAATACATCAACTTGCATGGATTCATGCATGAATCCTATTGTGAGCAGCGTACGCAGCTTTGGAAAAACGAGTCTTTGAAAGGAGAAAACATGTTCTGGTTCCTTAAACTATCAAAGTGAAATATGAACACACTGAGAGCAAATAGAGAAAGTAAAAAAACCTCCAGTCTACTTCTTTATGTCAGCCCCTGCCTCCGGCTTCTGTGTCTGTCATGTCTGTGACAGGGGTCAGAGGTCACTCACCGTCAGGCGGAAGTGTTCTCTGTGTTTGTTGTGTACAGTCTCAGTAAAGTGCTGGTCGCTGGGCTGAGGTAGTCGGTTCTCTTCATCCAGTATGTCCAGGATACCCACCAGTTTCCCCTCCACCAGATCTAGAGAGAGAGAGAGAGACAGTCTTAAAAGGATTCCCTCATCAGTCCCACAAGGGGACATGTGGATTTCTCTGCATCTTAACCATCCTATTGTATAGGAGCAGTGAGCTGCCACCATGTGGTGCTCAGGGAGCAGTTAGGGGTTCAGTGTCTTGCTCAAGGACACCTCCACATGCTGTATGCAGGACCGGGGATCAAACCTGCAACCTTGCGATCGCCAGACGACCGCTCTAACCACTGAGCTATGCTGCCCCTGAAGAGAGGTGGACTTTGGCTCTGCTAATTAATGAGTCCTGGCTCGCCCTGACACCAGGGCTGTTAAGCCCCCCAGTATGAATGCAGGGAGATGCAGCCATTTCACAACCAAAGTGAAAGCGATTCATCAGAGAAGAAGAGCTTAGGGGGGACCAATCCCTAACCCTAACCCTGAACTGTGCCTACCTCCTGAGCCATCCTAGTCCTTGATGGATAATAATGTGTGTTTAGCCCCATGAGAGGGACTAGTCCGTGCTGGTGATGGCGTCACATACCGATGCAGTCCTGATTGTCGACATAGTGGACCTCATTGACGCCGAGCCCCTCCCTCTGGTACAGCTCTTGTTCCTGAAAAGCAAACAAGAGAACTCTTAATGAGATCCCATCACGACACTTGCAGCGTGCAGGGAGCCTCCATCTGGAGCACTAATGAGGAACTTGCCCAATCCCGGGTCCCTCCGCTCGGCCTGGAGGGCTCTCTGTGACAGGAGATCCCCAAAACAGGCTCAGCGCCGCCACAGCGATCCGAGTACAGATGCGCGTCTTAAAGCGCAAGGCTTTCATACAGGCAGATGTTTGGATGCTGGAGACGTGCGTTAATGAGGAGGCTAAAATTCTAAATTGCAACCTCAGCCATCCGTAAAAGAGGGCGTGTTTACTGCTCCTGTGACCCCGTGACTGAGAGGAGCAGAAAACACACACGCACACAAAAACACACAACCAACAGCACATCAGTGACCCTGCTGGCTAGCAGACGCCTCATTTGCATATGGTTTCAGGGTGGTAATTGTTTGTCTTTTTAATTGGGTGATGAAGTCTTTGAGATTCAAACACTTGTTCTTCACAACCCAGGCAGAGACGCCCTCCCCTCTAACAGCTTCATCTTCTGCTGCAGTCCAGCATTCTAGCAGAGCTCATTCAACACAGCAGTTCACCTGCTGGATGCTCCTGTAATGTGAAGGGCTTCTATCATACCAGCGATCGTCTGGGCATCGGGTAGGAATCAATCGAATAAAGCTCCTTTTATAGGGACAGGGATGTTAAGAAGAAGCTTCATTCATGGGTCACTGTTCAAACATGCAGCAACATGTGTCCTCTGCATGTAACCCTCCTGCTGTACAGGAGCAGGGAGCAGCTGCAGCACCAGGAGCCCGACTCCAGGTCATTCTCCTCCTGCCTTGCTCAGGGGCACAGGCCGCAGTATGAACCCTGACATGCACGTCTTCATGATGGTGGAGGAAACCACACAGACATGAGGAGGACATGCAGACTCCACACAGAGGACAGGGGGGGGTTTGAACCCACAACCTTCTTGCTGTGAGGAAACAGTGCTGCCCGCTGCACCACCATGTTGCCCAATTAAAGAACATTTAGAGTCAAATGTAAACATGTCTGATTTGACCACCATGCTAATTTTCCTACGACCATAAGATGAAGGCTTTTATCACAAAATGTTATATTTTGTATGATTTTCTGGGAGGGGGATAAAGTTAAACCGAGACAAGCCTTTCTACCAATGACAAACTTGTGATATTCAAATAATTTATGGGTAAATTTCAAAAGATTGTGTTCTCATCATCATTATAATGAGACTTGATCCTATGTAGTAGTTTGACTCCTCAGTTTGGACTGAGCTGCACTTTAGAGAGGATAAAGCCACAGTCCAAGCCACCATCTTTGTTGTCCTTCCTCCTCTGGAGATGCTGGTGTTGTGGAGCACACCAAATCATAGACTCCATTCAAACTGAAGCAGAGCGCCTGGCCTCTCAGGTCATTTTGGTATCTGCAGGTTGAGTCGTGTCCTCGGAGGGAAACGTGTCTGTAGGTGAACCTTCCCTACCTGAGCTCTACAGTGGGAATCAAAGTGGAGGGGCCCCGGCCGCCCTGCAGGAGAGCCTCACCTCTTTCAGAATGCGCTCGTTGAAAAACTGTTGCAGCTTCTCGTTGCAGTAGTTGATGCAGAATTGCTCGAAGCTGTTGTGTTCGAAGTACTCTGGAAATCAGAAGCACAGCACCGACAGCATGTCAACAGGTTTAACATGTGATTATCATGAGTTACACATTAGCTGTTCTTCTGCACACAGGAGAGACACCAACCGAAGCCGGCGATGTCCAGGACGCCGATGAAGGTGGAGGAGGAGTCGAAGGGGAAGCACTGGTTGACCCGTGTCACCACATGGTCGAAGAGGCGGCTGTAAACGGCCTTCGCCAGGGCATCCCTCGCATGGTTTGCCTGCTCTACTTTCAGAGGAACTCTGGGAAACAGAATGAGAGGTGACAGATGTCCGTCACAGGGAGTCACACCGGCGTCGTCTGACAGACGGTCTCTGAAGCCAGAGACGTCACCTGACATCTGGAGTCACCCCTGAGAGGTCTGAGGTACATGTCATGGCAGACCCGTGCCACAGAGCTAACCAGACCAAGCTAAAGGGAACCCATAGACCTGCGACGCGGGGGCTCAGCAGTAGACCGAGCGTGTCGCCCTCCTGAGCCGAGCCACTGGTCGAGGCATGAAAACATACAGTTCAGATAAAACAAAGACACTTCTGCTTGTCAGTTAACAGTCATCGATGAGACTGATTCTACACCATGAGGACGGTGGGAAAGCTCGAGTCCATGTCTCAGACCACTAGCCTGCATTATCTGAGTATCAGACGACCTGATGAATCTCAATCTGCACCTCCATCTGGAGCCCCTCAAGCATCACCATCCCTTCTCCTGCCCAGGTCCATGTTCATGGTATGACAGATGCAGTGTGGGGAGGCCGTGTTATTCCACTTGTTAAAAATGTCTTGCATCAAGATCACATGAGCAGAGGAATGAGAACAGCTGCATGTGTATGATGGTGATTCATCATCATGCATTGACTGAGCCAGGCCCTGCACATGAGGACAGCACAGGGCCTTGAACCCCCCTGTGAGGCCCCTGGGAGTGGCAGAGAGAGAGAGAGAGAGAGGGCAGGTTCTCTTACTTGATAACTGTGCCTTTGACGCCCCCTGCAGTCGTGAGCATGACCCTGGTGGTGAGGCTGACCCTCAGGTCCTCCTCGTCCAGGCCCAGCAGCTCAGCGCAGTACTCCACCGTCTGACTTGACTGGTTCCTTATGGTGCAGCCGCCTGAGAGACCAGAGAGAAGGGCAAAACCATTCAGATGGCAAACTGGGTCAAACAAGAGTGTGTTGGGAACAGTGGTTACACTGAGCTATCAAAGAGGATGGAGTGGCAGCTCAGTGGTGCAGCGCTCGCTTCAGGAAGTGACAAGCCAGAGGCCATGGGTGCAAACCCACCACGGGGCATCAGGAAGGGCATCTGGCCTTAATCCCCCACCCCTGCCAATGGTGACCTGTCCAGAGTGCTTCCCCACCTGATTCCCCTTCTTGAGCCTCAGGCCACCAACTGAATACCAGATCCTTTTCCCCAGCTCCACCACCGCCTCCTCAAACTGCACCCGCTCAACAGCACAGAACATGGCAGCCCCCCACGGTGACAATCAGTTTTAATTGGCCACCTGTGGAGCTGCTCCTCACCCCTCTTTACTCCTTCTTATTCTTCTCACCCCTCATTCTGCCTTCCCACCCTTCATGCCTCCCACAGGGTGAGAAAACAGCAGGGAGGAACCAAGAGATGAGGATCTTCACTCAGGGAGGTGGATTTGAAGTGTTAACCAAGCCCCCACTCTCTGGAGGCTGCTCGTCTGCAGCGCTGTGGAGAAATAAGGAGTAGGGCGGAGCATCGAGGACGTCCTGTGATGAAACATCCTGGTATGAATTCTAACCAACACCACAGCCGGCAACTGGAGTCCCACTATTTCCTCCATGCTGTGCTCGGCAACAGTGATCTAAGCTGTCCCTGTGAGTGCAGGCAACAGAGGGAACACGGCAGAGCTCCTGTTATCCTCCCACTGGTTTGGATCAATCCTGGAGAGAGGGACAGAACGTGGGAAGGGATTCTTCTGAACACCAACACAAAAAACTCCACGCCTCAGCGAGCCAGGCTCCGCTGGCCACCATCATGTCATTTAGATGACAACTCCCAGCCAGGGGCTTAGCATCAGTGACGGCTCTGTTTTCCTGACACACGTGCTCCACACAGAGCTGGGGACCCCCGGGACTGAAGGCTGTGAAGTCAGCTTGTTTTCAGCCACGTGGCCCATTCATTCTAGATGCTGCTGACATTCCCCTGTGCTAAAGGACGCTCGTGAGTGAAGAACCAATCGATGAGACAACATGAGGCAAACCAAGTTCCAGCAAACGGTCTTTGACTTCCTGCTTCTCACCAGCGAGTGCCCAACTCAGCAGGACGAAGACGAGGAGTCACCACAACCCTAACCCCACCCACCCAGCTCACCTGACGTGCTCCCTGCCTCCTCGAAGTCAATGTTGCCCAGGTGCAGCACTCCGCTCACCACCCGGAACAGGTCCAGCTTCTCTGT
>OMLC01057468.1:0-12572 GCA_900302585.1 Regalecus glesne
GAAGTGATTCCAGCCTTGGTCACTCATGAACAGGTCTCTACGATGTCCTATCACCATCACACCTTGATTTCTCTTACTCATTTTTCTATTTGTGCCTGACTTTGGAATAAACTGGTTTCGACAGAGAGGAAGATGCTGAGGATGATGTGTGGAGTTACATTGAGGGACAGGATTAGTAGCTCGGAGGTTGCAGAAAGGGTGGGTGTAGAGTCGATAGAAGAGTGGTTAAGGAGACAGCGTTTGAGGTGGTTTGGGCATGTGTTGAGAAGAGGTGAGGATACAGAAGTGGGTAGAGTCTTAACAATGGAAGTGGCAGGGACGCGAGGGAGGGGACGACCAGCGAGGCGATGGAAGGATGTGGTTGAGAATGACATGAGGGTGATGGGGTTGGAGAAGGGGATGGCAAGCGATAGAGAGACTTGGAGGAGACGAATCCATGGACCGGTCAACCCCCGCTAGCGGGGAAAACGGCTGGAATACAAATCCTGTTTGTTGTTTGTTGTTGTTGTAGCTGAGATATGGAGAGACTTAAGCTTTCACTCATTCACATATGTGATACTTTTAAGTTAAGTATTCAGTTCTATGCTTGGGATGATTAATTGTTGAGTTGTTCTATTTATATTGGAAAGCCTCTCTGGAGATTAATTAAATAAAACAGTTCTGCAGATGTAATGATAATCTTGTAATCCCCATTTTAAATGTTGAGACATTGTCACATAGGAGACAGTGTGACTATATGAAGGCCTCAGGCCTATGAAGTCCTAAGTGCACACATACAGCAGCATCTGCACTTTTGTAGTGTCTCCACTGTTGCATCCTCCAGTTAACAGAGATTGTTGAACGGTTTGGTTGCTTGGTACTCACAGGGGGAACCACAACATCACCAATTTTGTAACATGAAATACAACAACAAATTTCGTTTGTCTGACAATCAGAACAAAGCTTGATGGTTATTTTTATTTCGTTCCCCCTAATATCAATTTATCTCTCGCAATTATCCATCGCCCAGGCTTCGAAAGGCATCAGTGTTAGACAATTGGTGTTTAAATTCAGGGGTTACCCAGGTTCTATACTGGTCTCCAAGACAAACTTCTAGCTATATATCTACCTCACTCAGTCACTCTTTTTTTGTGTAGAAAGTGTTGTTTCTTTATACTGAGTGGATCACGTGATTTTTTTCAATGAATAAAATTGGTTTGGTGCATTATCAACGTAAAAGGTTGATTTGTACTGAATATTTTTATTTGCACATATGCTGTTAATTACATTTTAAAGTTTGCTCACAAACATTTTTAGTCACACATGTGGGTGAAATTCTCACCCTGTCAAGTCCTCTTTAGTTAGAAAACCAGTGTATAATGTGTTTGAACTTTATGGTCTAAGGTGGTAACACTCCGCACAGTCCATGAGAAGCTGCTGCGTTTGCTACCAGGAGGAAAACAGCAAGCTCTAACTCCTGATCGTGTATTTGAACCTTTCTCCGGACTCAATCCGCTACACTATAACCCCTATACTGAGGTAAGTAATGGTGTGTTTTGAGGGACAAAGCGAGAGAGAGACCTGAATGAGCTCAGGCTCATGGCCTAAGCTCATTCAGGAGCATCTAAGTAAGATAACGACAGGAAATGAAACATTTGCTAGTCCAAAACATCTGATCTGCTGGTACATCTGCTGATTTACTGGCTGTTGTATTTTTGATTGCATCCAAGGCTGCTGATGTGAAACGTTGGGGCAGGGTATGGTTATATGGTTAGGGTAAGGAAATAGACTTTGGGGTAAGGGAGGACTGATCTCCTGCATCTGTTAACATCCAGAGAGACATCAAGCTTAATTGAGCCCAGTTGGATGTAAATAAAATGGTTTGGGCCTGCTGATTCAGACTCTGCTCCCTCTTCACAAACCCTGGGTTTTATTTACATCTATACAACATGAATTGGATTAAATCTTTGAAAGGCAACAGGATATCCATGGTTACTCCAGTGTACATCTAACTGGTGTATGTTTCTGATCAAACAGGTTATTTGTTTTTGCAGTCAGCTCAGACTGAAGACGTGACGTCCTGTTTGAGTGACAAAATGTTTCTGAATAAACTTCTGATCCTGTTGAACCGTTTCACCTTTTTTGTGATTCTCTTATATGGATTATTGAGCTGTATCAAGACAGGTTATTTTTTCAGTTTTCACACTATGTTTCAGCCTCTCTGGAGAGCGGCAGTCGTCCAATTTGAGCGCTCTATGGCACCATCAGAGCAGGAGGTGGCTGTCAGACTGAAGAGTTACATTGCAGATGTAAAGGACAACCCTCAACAGGTAGCGAAGCACATGTTGCTTAGTTATAGACCATGTAGCTGATAAAAACTTGCAGAAATCTGGAGTGTAAAGGCCTCTGTTTTTGACTTGTTTAGATGAGGAAGGGGGCATAGCTCAAGAGCTAGGGTGGTCGTCTAGTAATCAGAAGATTGTTGGTTCGATCCCTAGTGTTTGCAGAAAGAGTGTCGAGGTATCCTTGAGCAAGACACTGAAGCCTTAAATGCCCAACCCCTGAGATGGAATGGTGACCTGTCAAGGCTTTTTTTCGCCTTTCGACCAATGAGTGCTGGGATAGACTTCAACAACCCACCTTTGAATAAGTGTGTGTTTTTGTGTGCGCATGCGTGTGTGTGTGCACGCATACCCATATCTTTGCACTGGTATGTGTGCACTAGCTGCTACAGGTGTTCCAGAAGCATAAGGAGTTGATCAGACGTCCCACTGTCAGCAAGGAGTTACAGTCAGAGAGAGAGAACCTATTGGCCAGGCTACTGGACTGCAACAAGGGTACATTTCATACTATTAGATCAGTTTCCGTTAGATGAAGTGTTACCATCTTGAAAGAGATTAAAATAAAAACTTTGAAGCAATATTACATATCCTTTTCACAGATTAAACTAGCAGTCTTTGTCCTCATAATAATACATGTTCTGATTTTAATATTATCAAACTACTTTCCATTGAAGGTAGAATTATGGTGAAATTCCTTCAAAATATCTTAGCAATGTTGTGTGTCAGGTGTGTCAGGAAAGGACAAGCTTGCCATTTTAGGTTCAATCCAATTGGGGGCATCAGGAAGGGCCTCTGTCCTTAATCCTTCATGCTCCATCTAGATTCATGTTTACCCCAATAAAATGGGGATATATTGTAACATGTAAAAATGATAGATGTTTCAGTTGAAGTGTAAGCACATTTCATACACAAAGACAATGAAAGATACTTTACATAAAGACTTAAAATGACATTAAATAAGGGATAAAAATGAAATAACAACAAGGATAAGACAAATAATAGGAGAAATAAAGATAACTTGATTAACAAAAAAATAAAAGTTGAATCAGATAGAGGAAGAACCTCCCATTAAAATTCAATGATATTTAATCCACAAGTGCAACAGTACTTGGAGAATAACAGTAAGTACACTTGATTTCTTGCAGATTGTGGGTCTGCATAACATTTGAAAACAGTGCAGAAAAACTTGTAAAAGTCTGTTTTGGGTAAATCATATAGCAAATATAAAGTGAATAAAGCAAAAGCTTTGAAGAACCAAGCTCTTTACATGGGTCTGTGTGTTATGTTTGTGTGTGTTCATGTTGTACATTTGAACATAGTTAGTCTGGCAAACATTTCAAAACTGTCTCCACTAATATTGAAACTAAACTAGTCTTTGTCCACAACTCTTCATTGTATGAGTCAGAGCAAAAGCAAAAATATTTCCTTCACATCCCTATCCTCAATTCATTCCCTCCTCAACCAATCAACCAGGCCTGAGGACTGACTTTGAGAGTCGCTGCCATGGTGCCCCAGGAGAGATGTCTGGGCCGCTCATTGGCAGGAACCTTCCTGAGGTTGTCAACAAAATCGTCTGGGTTCGACACTTCGTACACAAGGTGTGTGTGTGTTTGTGTGTTTGTGTGTTTGTGTGTGTATGTGTTCATGCTGGGTGGGCAAGTTTTTGTGGATAAAAAGGGATATTAGGAGTGGTTTTTTAAATAAAGTCCAGTAAATGTGTTTATTCTGTACGTCTTGTAAAGGATGTGGTTATTTAAGTGAAACAAAAATGATTTTATGAGAAAGAACTGCTTCAGCTCATTTGATCAGAAATAAGAAAAATATGTCCATGGGTTATTCTGTTAAGAATATAGACTCTTAAATACTATATTAAATACTATCAGAGGATAGTTGTAATTTTACTACTAAACATCTTGTCAACATGGCAGCATAGCTCAGGAGGTAGAGCGGTTGTATAGAAATCCGAAGAGTAGTGGTTCAATCCCCTGTTCCTTCAGATTTGAGTTGAAGTGTCTTTGAACAAGACGCTGAACCCCTAACTGCTCAAGCCCTGTGATGGAATGATTACCTATCCAGGGTGTTTCCCCAGCCTTTCACCCAATGAGCTCTTAGATGGGCTCTGGCATGACTCCATAACCTGACTTTGGATAAGCGGTTGACGATAGAGGGATGAATGGATATCAAGTCTTAGGACTGTATTGCAAGACGATCAACATTGGAAAGAGTATGTGTTCTTTAATTTCACTTGTTTTCCTCGCGTGATTATGTGTTTGCATACCTCTCAAGGTAGAGGACTCCGTTCGTATTGCAGAGGCCCTGCTTTCTGACCTCTCTGGATTTCGAGGGTTCCTACGTATTTGCGATGACTTGCTGGAAGTTTTGAGGGCCTATGAACAAGAGCAGTTTGAGGATTGGTCTCGAGATATTCTGTCTGGATTGGCTGACCCAAAGTCGGGAATCAGGTGAAACATGCCTCAACATTACATAACAACCTAACAAAACAAAGCAAAAATTAAAACGCTAGCGCTTTCTCTCCGTCACCATACATATAATGTGATACGTAACATTATTAGATTAGAGTTGTGTGGCTTATCATTTTATAGAATAATTTGTTCTTATGGCACCTGATATATTGTGGTTACCTGGTTGGCAATGGTCAACTTCTCTTAAAAAAAGGATGTTGCTGAAACCACCAACTGTTTGCCCCCTAAAAATGTTCATTTAGAACGTGTACATATTCATCCTATAGAGCAATTAGGCCAAATTCGGACATTTCAGGTGAATTTTAGAATGTTGAATTTTTTTGCTTTCCTTTTATTCATTATTCTATACAACTACACATCTGAAGGTCCACAAAAATAAATAAATACAATAATGCTCTGTTTAACTTTTTTACAAAACACTATTACCCCATTTCTCCATCCCTTATGCGATTCACCCACCAAATGTGAATGCCAAATTCTTGGTCATCAAATATTGGCAAAAGTTAAATATTCTTTATCCTTAGTAATAGAGCTCTTACCTCCACTCTTCCCAATATTTCTTGCCCTCTTATGCACAGTCTCCAGGCCAGAAACCGTGTCATGGATCTTGACCATGTGGATGGCAGGCTGAAGATTCATTATTCTGATAGACTGGTGACTCTGCTCAAGGAGGTCAGACAACTCTCTGCCCTGGGCTTTCCTATACCAGCAAAGATACAGCAGACTGCTGGTACAGCTGACAAGTTCTATAGACAAGCTATTGTCCTAAAGCAGGTGAGCATAAATGACACACAGATCCATATACACATACATAGTTTTGAGTCATACTCAAAAATGCAGGTAAAGTTTAATGGTTCAACTGGACACGTTTAGTTGGAGATGAGTTTCATTGCTCATTTAACTGACCAGTATCAGCTGATTGCAGGTATCCCCACCCTTATAAACAGCACAACTGCATTACTAACAAACCAATGATTGGTTTGGTAGTAACAATGGTCATGTGTACTATTCATAGAGGATTAATTAATAGTTGTAATCAAAGCATTATAAAATGTTAACAGATGTACTCTTAACCTCACTCTTTGCTAACAGTATATCTGTTGCCATAGCTCATAGCATACCATAGCTCAGTGGGTAGAGCGGTTTCTATGTGTGAAATCTAAAATAACATCTTGCACTCGATATTGATGTGCTAAGGATGTCATTTTCTTTTTACCTGTGTCTCTGGTGTTACCGTTTTTTTTGTTCCCGCTGCTCAGAGGAATGACACACTTGAGCCACTTGTGCATTTCTCTCCTCCCTAGATTCTACTGTTAAGCATGGAATTGATCAAGTCTGGTTAAATAGTACATCCTGTAGACCCACCACTTACAGGAAGAATCAGTGAGGTCGAATGCACTGCCAGACAGGTAGCAGTGAAGGCAAAGGGTCTCGGCGGACCAGAACCAAGCAACAGAAGCTAGCATTAGGGACGTGGAATGTCACCTCCTTGGGGGGTAAGGAGCCAGAGCTTGTGCGGGAGGTGGAACGGTACCAATTAGATCTGGTGGGGCTCACCTCTACTCACAGCATCGGATTTGGAACCAAGGTCTTGGATAGGAGTTGGACTTTATACTACCCAGGAGTTGCCCAAGGTGAGAGACCCTGGGCAGGTGTAGGGATACTCACAAGTACCGGCTGAGGGCCGCTATATTGGAATTTAACCCTGTGGATGAGAGAGTCATGTCCCTATGCTTTAGGATTATGGGAAGAAAAACTCTGACTGTTGTCTGTGCCTATGCACCAAACAGCATCAAAGTATTCAACCTCTTTGGAGACCCTGGATGGATTCCTGAATGGAGCTCCTGTAGGGGACTCTATCATTTTACTGGGAGACTTCAATGCACATGTGGGTAATGATGGAGACACTTGGAGGGGTGTGATTGGGAAGAACGGCCTCCCTGATTTGAACCCAAGTGGTGCTTTATTGTTGGACTTTTGTGCTAGTCATGGATTGTCCATAACAAACACTATGTTGGAACATAAGGATGCTCATAAGTGTACATGGTACCATGTGTTGCTGTTGTTATTCTTGTTGTTGGTTATTATTAAAATGTATATATTTTCCAAGTCACTTTTATTCTAAGTCAGGATCACAGGAGATTGGAGCCAATTACCGTAGTCATTGGGCAGAGGATCAAGGTGTGTAGAGATTAGGATTATAACTGCTGTCGCTGCCCAGGTGACACTAGGCAACAGCATTAAAGTCTCACAGTCAGCATTGAGTAGTCGCTAGCCTAGAAACGGGCCACATAAAGACAAGTGCCTTTACCATGTGGTTCACACAACGCCACTATTTCCAAATTCCCATAGCCCAGCTCTAGTAGCTTTAGCATTCTGTGCTAGGGATGTTGAACAGACTATCATTCTCACTTTCACAATTCCACAAGGAAAATGGTGGTGCATGACTCCATTACAGTATTTTATCTAACGTGTTTTATATGTAATCGATAGGATAATATTCTTTTACAAATATCCAGTTTTCTCCTTTATCCTGATGAACTTTGTCAAGACTACCTGTGTCAATCTCTGCCTTCCTCCTCATGCCTATAATGTCAACTAAGTAAGCAAACCTCGACCCACCCAATGAAACGTTGAGAGACTGCTCCAGACGATCACAGCAATTATGCAAATGATGTTTTTCATGCAACTCTAATGCAAAATATGTGTCAATGCATTTGTATAGATTTTATTTCTTAAATATAAGAAGACTTGCTGAGTTTAGCAACATATCATCTGCCTACATTGGTTTACCGTGATGGACCTGATGTGCTAAACAAAAGCAGGGGGGGCAGCGTTTGACATACGTGGTCCAAATAGTGTGGCAACAGTAATGCTTAATGGTATGCTCTCCAAGTGAGAATGCTTTCCTCATTTACCGTTTACCAGGTCATCTGTCTGCTATTGGGGAAAGTGTCCTCTCACATTGACACGACCTCTGCTCTCTTCCCGCTCAACTCAGAACCATACACACCCCGACAGCCGACCAAAACAAACAATCTAAACGGCGTGCGATAACAAGGGGGGCTCGATTGTCTAGAGGCTGGCGCTTTAGACCCTTACAGAGGCTACCTCCAAACCAGACTTCACCTCCCTCTCTAGGGCTGTGGTGGCACAGTGGTAGAGTGCACACCTCCAAGTTAGGCATCGCAGGCTTGACCCCACTGCAGGTCATTGGGAAAGGACACCCGGCCTTACTCCCCCGTGCACACTAAATGTGAGGCATGCATTGTAAAGTCCTTTGAGTGGTCACTAGACTTGAAAATCTCCATAGTATAGAAATGGGTCAATTTATCATCGTCTCGTTCAAGTTGATTCTATACCGAGGGCCCTTTCACGTGTCCTGACCGGCAGATTTATTGAGGAGTGAAATAGAACAAGAGTCAAAGTTCAAGATGAAGAACAATAGAATCCGATTCTCAGGCTAGGAACTCTATTTCAGAAACATGAGATAAAGATCAAATAAAGGGAAATAAGAAGCGATAAAGAAGCAAACAAGTGATCAAAGTCATCAAGGTAAGGAAAAGCATCAGGCGCGGACAAAGTTTTCATAGGTCATGTAAAAGCTCTGAAAGGCCACGCCACCGTGATCCTACAGGATATATGTAACTAAATATATAGAACTGGTTACTTTCCAAATGACCTAAAACACTCGGTTTTCATTATACTACCAAAGAAACAAAATGCCCAAGAGTGTTCAAAGCATCGAACGGTTAGCTTAATGAGTCACAGGGTGGAAGTAATTCTTCAAGCTGTTTTTGAGATAAATGAAGATACGATCAAGAGGGAGTTAAGGCATTTACCATCTGCTCTTAGAACCGGAGTGGGAACAAGAGGGGGCCATCTTCAACCTCCGGACCATAGTCGACCATTATCTGGAGGTGACGGAGGACATTTCCGTACGCTTTATCGATTATGAGAAGATGTTGGAACATGTGAAATGTCTACCAGGACAGATTCACGGAAACATTGCACAAACTGTACATCAACACTAAAGATTCCAAACCCACAGCAGACCTGTATCAGAACCAGTCGGCGAGCCGAAGGTTAGAAGATGGTGAGTCAACTGAGTTTGAAATCCAATGTGGAGCAAGACAAGGATGTGTTCCGTCTCCTAAGCTCTTCAACCTATACACAGAGGGGTTCTCCATGAAGCAGAGGACCTCCCAGGTATTAAGATAGGTGGAACCAAGATCAACAATGTAAGGTTTGCTGACAGTATCGGCCTGGTAGCAGAGTCTGAAGAAGCCTTAGGGGAGATCAACAATGTCGTGAAGGATGAAACTTGGGAGGAGTTTGAACACGGATGTCAACAAAACCCAAACAAAAGCTGTCAGTAGAAAAGTGGATCAACTATGTCTGAATACCTCTGTGGATGACAAAAACTTAGAAGGAGTGAAACTATTCCAATATCTTGGCCAGACGATAACAGGTGATGGAAGTTATGAAACGGAGATCAGGAGAGTAATTGAAATGGCAAGAAAACAGTATCAATATGACAGATGTTCGGACATGCAGTCGAGAAACGAGGAAGGAGAAGGAGCCCTTTGAGATGTTGAAGTATTGAACAATGTCACAAGTTCCACATACAGCTCATGTGACAGATGATGAAATACTAAGATGAGTTAAAAGAGAGTGGTGGATCATTCAAAAACACCACAGTGAAGAGGGACATGGGATAGCTCTGCCATTCCACATGCCTTGATAAGCTGCGGAAGACACTGACCGAGGGAAAGGTCGGAGGAGAAGACAGCAGGGACGAGCACACAGAACATGGAGGACAGACATCAGGGAGTGAACCAGGGGGAACGTGTCAGGAGGGCTGCTGATCCAGAACACCGGAGAGACTTGACCACAAACTCCCCACTGGCAGAGGAGACATGGAAGAAGAAGATTGGCAAAAGATCTTTATGGAAATTTGAAAAAAAAAAGGAGCTTTAAAATGCACCAGCCTTTCACACCACCCCCACTGCTTTTCCACTAAACCTACATCCGTCCACCTGTCCATCCCCTCATCCATCCATCCTTTCCCTCTCATCTCTGAGATCTTCTATAAAGAGCATTAATACTATAGTAAAACCATCATACAGCTTCCCATGGTGAGTTCTGGACAAACGTCCACATGGTGCTTTGATGCTGTTCATTGTCACATGTGGTCCAATCATTAGATTTGACAGCTTTCCTGGCTCGTACGAGCACCCATGGAAAGGTGAGGCGACTGGTAAGTCAACCCCATGCGGCAGTAACATTCCAGGCAATGTCTCCTCTCTGCCATAAAGGGATTATTGGCCATCTAGTCAATAGTAAGCAGATTAGACTGAGCTATGTGTGTCAGTAGACACCACAGGAAGAGACCAGCAGCTTTAATCTCACTAAACCCACTCTTTTCCCGCCAGGGCAACACGACTCGGACATACATGGAACACACGCCTCGCACACACGGCACCACTGGACGTGCACCGAGCACGAGATCCTACAGAGAACTTGGGATTAGGAGTTCCAAAACTCATATTTACTGCTAAGGAAAACATATTAGCCCCCCTCCCCTCCCCGTGGGTATGATCCTGAACTTGTGCTCAAATCAGTATTCCAACATGTGACGTGTTCGCATGTTCGCCACAACATTTGACTTGGCGATCTGGTGTGCTTGAAAGTAATTCTACAACAATCAGTGGGGTTTAACTCATCCGCGGCAGGAGAGCACAGGCGACTGCATGTTTGCGGCAAATAATTCCTTGACGGGCATATAAATGCCCTTTCTAAAGCCTTGAAAATCTATACAATAAGTGGATTTAAGTCTGGGAACATTGTGCCCGAGTTGTCATTGTGTTTTTAAATTGTGCTGCCTGGCTTATATCACAAGCGAAGCAGGTAATTTCTCAGCAAATTACCATGGCTGGTTTCCACACAGGATGAAGTGTTGAGACTAATGTGCTCTGAAAATATCACAACAGCGACGGTTCTGGCTTCAGGCAACACAGAGTTGAATGGTGCGATAATTGGTGAATTTATTAAAATGACCCGTGCACTGACGCCATTAAGCCTGCCAAACCGTCGCTTATTGCCATTTTTGTGCATAGGTGCACGGGCACACGTCAGCCAACGGAGCACCTGAGGAGCCCCGGTGTGCCTTGGCAACATTAATCGAATGGTTCAAATGGGCTTCTGGGTTGAACATGTAACTTAACGGTTGTGAAATTTTGATAAACCCTGGTGTTGAGATTGGATTGACCTTTTTAGAGCCGACAGAGGGGAAAAGGAAACAGCCACGTGTGCTGGTGTGGCTGATGAAACAGCAACCACCTAAATGTCTTCCCCTTCTCTCAGGCCCCCTCAAACTCCCCCTCTCTGTCCCTTGTTGCAATCTGCAGTATTATACCGAAAGGTAAAGACAGCATGAGTTTTTCCCCCTGTAACATAAACCTATTAAGTTGCTATCGAGCCTGGAGCAGGCATGTGAGCCTGTGATATACAAATACATTTTCGCCTCTGAGGTACAGGTCGGCAATGATGGGGGAGCATTTTGATGGAAGTCATCTTATCGGGCCAGCCTTATCTCCCTCATACAGTTTGTAAAGAGTGGAGAGCTGAGGGAGAGGGAGAGACAGAGAGGGAGAGAGAGAGAGAGAGAGAGAGAGATAAAGAACCACAGGTCAAATAGCTACCGGACGGGCAGTTGTGTCAGTAGCAGAGGCCTGCCAAGAACATTCTGCCACAAAGCAGCACAGCTAGAGGACTCACCTTGGCTTGGGAGGCTAAAGTTGATTCAAACTTAAGATTTCACTTCCTTGCCCACCTGACCTTACACTATAACCTCAGGTGTATCACTAAAAGGTGAACCAGTTCAACTGGACCAGAGGTTTCACACAGAGACGTGTCCTCTCTCCTCCAGGAGACATGTTGAGTCTGAGCTGACTGCAGCATCCCCACCCTGATCAACAACACAGTGATACCACACCACTAAAGGCTGGGTTCATATGAGAGCTGCTCATTGGCTGGACATTCAGTGGTCATGAGGACTATTCACCGAGGACTGGGGAATAGGATCAATCACAGCATTGTCACATGATGACACATGGACTCTCAGACCCCCACCTTTGTTCAGGATGGTGGTTCCCTCTTTACATAGATGGTCTTTAACCCCCCTTTCAGACCTGCAACACCAGACTCGTCAGTTCCTGACATGTGATCTCTACCACTAAGCTACCTTGACCCCACAATGGTCCTTAAGTGCAATAATAATTCCATATCAAAAATGCAAAACCAGAGTAATCCGAAGTTTAAACAGTCATAATTATAAGATCCAACAACGCAGTGGCTTCCAAACCACCACGGTTGCCTCCTGCAGTGACATCACAGCTCAAGATGCTCACACAGCTGGCAGTGGACAGGCTGACATAGGTGGCACACCAAGTTGACCTGGTAACCCTACCGGTGCTGTGTTTTCTGCCAGACTAGCAGGCCAGGCTTAGAGCCAAGGCTAAAGATATTGCAATCCTGGGTTTCTTTAAATGTATACACCTAATAAGGAAACAATAAATGGAGAAATAGATGCTATAGCATGTCCAGCAGCAACCACTGCCTTTTTAATGTTTTTATTATTATCCGTAGATGAAAGTCCACAAACCTTTCTCTGCCCTAGAGCAACTAAGGGGCACAGGACCTCGCAAACAGAAGCACACACGGAACACTACTGTTACATAATGAAAAGGACATTAGAGTAAGTTGG
>OMLC01057472.1:0-11487 GCA_900302585.1 Regalecus glesne
GTTTCTGACACAGAGCCCTCCTACCGACGCGTCTCTGCGGAGTGAACACAAAAGCCGGTTACACATCTCCGACGTACGGTGCCGCTCTCTCCACGCGTCGCTACCGCGCAGGTTCAGACCGTTCCAGCCTTCCACCTTCACAACAGGCGTGGGCTGAATTTACACGTTCACGCTGCGCACGGATTATATTATTCATGCACATACTAATAAGAGATGCGCTGTCTTGACGCCACGCAACAGCGCATCTCTGTGTTAATGTCAACCGCCAGAGGGGTAAAATGAATCCGTGCAGTTCAACCTCCGGTAGCTGATTTAACACAAAGACTAACAACAATTGTGCATTCACCTCAAATGAGAGAGAGAGAGAGAGAGAGAGAGAGAGAGAGAGAGAGAGAGAGAGAGATCCGTTTCACATCCAAGCCCAGTGACTTGATGCCTTACCTTGAGCTCTGAAGGCTACCTGGTTAGATCACCTGGTTGGGACCTGGGAGTGTCTGCAGCAGCGCTGACCGTCTCTCTGGTCCATCCACCAGTAAACGCTCCACGTGGAGAGCAGAGCTCAGTCAGGGACCTCGGCTCTTTTCTGATGGCCTCCTGTCATACAGGGCAGATTGAATGGAGCTTGGTTAAAGAACTGATTTCCACAATTACTCCTCCCTGATGCCCCCCCCCCTTTAAACTAGGACAGGGTGTTGGGATTGGTCAGGTCTGGTCTGTGAGGGCAGCCAAAAAGCAGGCGAGAGGCTCATGTTGCTTTCCCTTTGTCATTAGTGAGCCCTCTCAGAAAGCCTGGGCCTAAATACAACATGGTGTTGAGGTGGTTTGATGGTCATGCAAGGTAGCATGACAGGGTTTCAGCAGGCCACAAACCATGTTCCACGGAAACGCCTGGGACTCCATTCAGAGTCCCTTCGCTAGATTAGTCACCTTGTTCCATAGCTAGCCTAAAAGTCAGCGGGGAAAGACCCCATCCAGTCCAAGGTAATAAGCATTTGCTACCAGCTCAGCCGGTTCACTATGTAAGGGTCTGGGTCTTGTCTCGATTTGCTTTTGCGGAAGGCCCAGAGCAAAGGAACACATATGGCTCATTTGGCAAAGCAAGTGCCTTGAGCTTGAAGCTTGATTCTTCTGAAAGGGGTTACTGCACAGATTCAGGCAGGAGCACTTTCAGGCACCCTTGCATGTGTGCTGTGCAGTCTCAGTCCGCCTGTGGGCTATATGGGGTGGACTGACCTCTGGATCCTCTGATCTCTGTGATTGGATGATGATTCAGTGCTGTGGGTCCATTAGGTCCCCCGGGGTGCAGGAGTCACACAGTCATGTGGTGGCGTTTTTTTGTGTGTGCTTCGTTTTCTCATTCGCTTGCTGCACCGACCTTGCCGGACCTCCACTTGTCTCTGACCCGCCGGGTGACAACAGCGCCCTCGTGTGTCAGTAGGTTGTGTTGCGCCTGACCGGATAAAGGTGATGGATGGAAGTCTGTCTGCGTTCAAAGCTCTGCAGTTAAACGGACACAGACACGACACATGCTGGTGTGATTTCAAGTCATGCAAAGCCCGTGTGTCCCGTTGGAAGCATGGAATTGCTTGTAAACTCATTTCAACCTCTAAAATTTTCACTTTGCTTTTGAGTGTGTTGACAATTGATGTCAATAACAGTGTGATGTAACTGTACGTGTAAGCCACACCATGCCTACTGACCATTTTGAGAATGGAAGGGTGGGTTTGTGCTGTGTTAGCAGATGGGGGTATTTATGACAAAGCAATAGACATAAGATGGGAGCAGAGAGGTGTGTAGATGCAAAATGAGTGGGCCCGATAAAGGACAGAGAGAAAGCAGAAGAGAGATACACGAGATGGAATGATCAAGAACCGTGGTGGTTGAGACCAGATGACTTGGGAAGGATGGTAGTGAGGCCTGTCTGTCTTGCAGGAAGGCCCCCAGGCAGACCCTGGTGAGGAAGTCTTGCTTTTTCTCTATATTTAGCAGAGGGTCCACAGATTGCAACGAATGCTCCGGGGCGTTGTGTTCAGACGGCCAAGAACCACTGCCATCCGTCTTGCTGCCCATGACTACACACGGCCATAGTTCATGGGAACATGGGGGTAGGGTAATGGGACCACAACGTCCAAACACATGCGTTTGACATGAAGAGATCAAATTCGGCCTGAGCACAAGTCGGAGTGAAGGTGAGCGGATACTCATGACAATCTAGCTAAAGTTGTGCCCGTTGACGATGATTTTTAAAGCTATTCATCTCCATGGCCCTTCATGCGTTGAAAAGGGCAAACCATCCCTCGTCGCTATCTACTCATGTCTAATAAAAAAAACACCCCTCATCTCGACATTTGGGACTGACATTCAGTCCAAATGTCAAAGCAGCTCAAGTCATTGCTGACCCTCCCGGTCCCCTTTATATGTTTCTCTACCTCACCCTCACCCTCAGCCCCCAGACCACCACCACCTCCCTCCCTCTGGGTGTGTTGCTGCCATTGTCATTTGTGAGTGATAAGACACTGAGCCGTTCAGATGTCAAGGGTTTCTCAAGGTGTGACAGACTTGTAGGGAAAGTCATGGTAACTCAGGGAGCTAGTCCCTCAGCTGTAGTCTTACACGCCACTTTCCCCACTTTCCTGACCTGAGTTCAGGCAGACCTCCCCCCATAGGCTTCAGTTCATTGTTCCAATATGTGAAGACACCACTGGTTGATTTTTGTCCAATGAACTGAATTCTTCCATGAGCGTGTTATCCACGCTGCATACGACAATGAGAACTCCAAAGAGACTCCATTTGGATTAAAAAGTTCAACGTCCAACCTTCACTCTTAACAGGCACTGGGGAAGGAAAGGAAAGCCAGTTTATTTAGTCATTACATTCTTACAATGAAATGTATTCTCTGCATTTAACCCATGTCATGTATAGGAGCAGTGGGGAGCTGCAGTGCCCATTGAGAACTTTCACTGTATTCGTATCAAGATGTAAATACTGGATTTTCACAACTCGTGCCATTCTCCTTCCCTCTGTACACATCTTTCTCAACGTGGTCCATCATTGTGTTCTTTTCCTATTCAGATGGCCATGTGACTCAAACCTTTGCTTCCTCTCTGGCTGTCTACACCTATCCATTAACCCATCCATCAGTCAGTGCCCACACAGCACTTCCAGACCGACCTGCCAATCACTCAGACTTTCAACAAAACCTTAACATGACACTATGCTTAACTCATAGCAACAGAACTACTTCTTGGAGAGTAAGCACTAGGGGGGCATCCTGGTGGCTCAACTGGTAGAGAGCATATCACATAAAGCTGAGTCCTTACCATTACAGCTCTGGCTCCAATACCCTTTTCTGCATCTCTCTCTCTCTCTCTCTCTCCTGCCTTTCTGTCTCAGCTATCCTATCAAATAAAGGTGGAAAATGTCAAAAAGCCTTTAAAGAAAGAAAGTAATTACTAGGTATAAGTGTCAAGCACTCCTCAGTGACTCCTCCACCGGTGAGCATAATTCCATATAACCAAACTACACAAAACTTTCAAGTCAACACAGGATGGGCCAATGTATGTGTATGTGTGTTTGAGTCAATATAAGCATTTTGTGTTTAGTGAAAAGACATACAAGAGGAACATGGATACCAACATTGTTTTATTTAAACACTTGTACACCAGAACATCAAATTTCATTAAAAAAGAAAGGCCTTCTAAGTTTTCTGTTTGTACATATAAAAAAATACAAGATAAACTGAGACACGTGCCATGTTTTTCCATTACTGGTCCTTTTTATGCAGAGTGACTGCTGTAGACCACCTTATGAAAAGCAGGTTTTGACATGTGACAGAAGGGGGGGGCTACAGGAGCTCTACAGAAACAGAGGGTCTGCACCAGAATTGTTGAATCCCCCATCAAACAGTAATGAAAGAACAGGATTGCTCCGTCACCCTTTTGCCTCCACTGAAGGGTGAGATGACCGAGTGGTGTTTGAAAAAGTTTTGCCTTGCCTGAACTACGTCTACATCTCTGATGAAGGCAAACTTTCTGTGCCGTCTGTGTTGCTATGTGGCTCCTCTGGTTCTTACAACTCTCCAACTAAAAAAAGAGGGGATACAAACTGCAGAAAGAAAGGGTAAAAAGAGACAAAAACACAAGCTACTGAGGGTGATCTGTGACCAGAGGAAGTTGAAGTGTCCATTGCAGTGGTGATCTTTGGTGGAAGACACACTGACATTGGCTTCTGACTCCATCGCCATAGGGCCTCTCACATGGGGTAGTTCAGCACCACATCCTGCTTGGCCAGCTCCAGCAACATAGGATCATCGAAGAACTTACTGATACTCACGTCCTCACTAAGACCCTGTCAGGGAAATGAACAGAAAAAAAGAGTGTTTAAAACACTGAGTTTCTATGGTTTCTGAGGCTCTATTCACACTTCTCGTCCGTTTCTCTGCTTCGTACTGAATGGTGAAGCAGTTGATTGAATTTTGCTTTTGGTCTGCACTGGGCTCATGTTGGCTTTTTTGCAAACGAACCGAAGATCAAACTGACCAACCGATGGCTTATTTCAGGTCAGATTGGGGGAGTGCATCCAGAAATGTACCTCAGGATCTCACGACGGAGGCAAAATGAATGCTGGAATTTGTGAGTGCATTGTTAACAGTACAGACTGGCAACGTATCCTGCTTTATGTTGTACTACACACCATTTTGACCCTTTATCACCCGAGCCATTTGAAGAACAGTACAAAAGTAAACATTTCTCTGAACATTAAAAGACCGATTTTGATATTATACAATAATGGACTGAAGACAGGTGGCGGCATGACTCAGTGGGTAGAGCGGTCGTCTGGTGATTGGAAGGTTGCAGGTTCGATCCCCGGTCCTGCAGAGAAGCGTGTCGAGGTGTCCTTGAGCAAAACACTGTTCCCCTAACTGCTCTGCCCTGTGATAGACTGGTGATCTATACAGGGTGTACCCCGCCTTTCACCCAATGAGAACGGAGATAGGTTCCAGTTCCCCCGACTTTGGATAAGCGGTTGACGACTGATGGCAGTTTCAGGAGCAGACATACTTGGTCAGTGTTAAGGGTAGTCCTATGGCTAAGGGTGGGGTCATCTTGCAATTTCCTAAGCAGAAACCTAGGTGTGATAAGTAACAGAGTTAATCATAAAAACAATAGGCCATAATGGAGGCTGTAATGGCATATCCTGTTGGTGTATCTTGGGTACAACATATAGACTAGGTATAGCTTCCCCATGGTATAATTTATGGTTTAAAAAAAAGGAAAATCTGTCAATAGCCTTGTCCTGCTCTAAATGCTTCAGAAAAGCCATCACCTTTTTGCTGTAACCATTACCTGGATCTTGTTTCAAGGGTTCCTGGTTATTTATGTTGCCAAGTAACATCATAAATGTTTCATGATAGTCTGTCTGGTAATAAAAAAGTGCATCTGGCTTTGTCTGCTGGAAGGACAATGACGTTTTTGTCCTTACTGAGAGTCTATTCCTTCTTTTCAACTTTTCAACATCGTTTCATTATACAAAACAATTGCACTTGGGAATTATTATGCAACAATATACAACATCCGCATCAACGGAGAGTCTATTCCTCTCATCTCTGGTAATATTGGACGATGATAAGTTTGCATTGCTGAGGGAGGTTGAAAGGTTTGTCTGCAGCTGCTCTGCGATACTTTTGTTACAGGCAACAACCACTTCCACTACCGGGATATGCCTGGGTGTGATGGTAAAATTCAGCCCCTTACCAAGGATGTCTTTTTCTGCCTAGGTGTCTGCTGGACAGACTCTTCCCCCATTTATCCACCTTGATGGCATATGTCTGTCTCTCTCTCTGCCATTGAGGCTGTTGTCCATTATCTGCTGATGTTTTTGGTTCAGCAAGTTCAACAAACTCCTTTGGCTGTCTAGTTTTTGACTTTCCATGCCGTTGAATGAGCCTTCTCAGTGAACTCAATCAGACATTTGATAACGACAATAATTTATTTATTTTTTGGATTCCCTTATCAGTCCTACAGGGGGAGATTTGGAATTCTCTGCATTAGACCCATCCTGTTGTATAGGAGTAGTGGGCAGCCACCATGTGGCACCTGGGAAGCCATTAGGGGTTCAGTGTCTTCCTCAAGGACACCTCAAATGCTTTCAGCAGGACGGAGGATCGAACCTGCAACCTTCCTATCACCAGAAGACTCTTCTCCTCACTGGACAATGGCACATCCTGTGGGTGTCATCTAGATGCAATGTGTCTCCTGTAGCATCTGCTACACGTTGGCTTTCAAAGCAGCGATGGTGAAATTAGTTTGTCTCTCGTATTCATTCAAAAGCTGGCTCTGTGCCTTCAGGACTATCTTGCTAGCTCAGTGGCCCTTCACGAAGTATTTCATCTGCAGACTCTTAGTTGTAATCTCCCTGTCTGCATCTTAGGCTGCATCCCAGGTTTCAGTAATCTACCATTTTGCATGCCGTTTGCTTGTACTCACATACCAGTTAAAGGCAGTCGTAGCTGAAATTAAACAAAATATCGTTATACACAACCACTAATCCAGGTAAGGAAACTGAATTTACAGTAACAGGTCAGCCAGCGGTTCACTGAGGTGAGCCTACTATACATCTCATCATTAAACCTCACAGGTAATATACAAGCGACAATCAATGCCTACATCTTTTTGCTCAGCTCAAGCATCCTGACTAGACTATCGTTGATAATCTCTGATTGTATCATCCTAGCATTTTTGGTTTCGATATGAATAACAATGCAATGGAAATAAGCTCATCGAATAAGCTCATCATGGGGTTGCACTGTGTTACCCTGTTATTTTTTTGAACAAAGTTAAGCCATACTTTTAAGTGCTTGATGTAATCCAGACTTGTATCCTCACAACTCATATTGGTCTTCCCACAAAACAAAAAGTATCACTTTTGAGCAGTGTCATTCAGTCCAGACAGAGCATCAGTGATCACACACATGCATTCAATAAGTGCGAGAGAAAATTATTTAGGAACCAACAAGGAGAATCAAAATGAAAATGTCTTAATGAGTTAATTGGAATCAGAATTTTGGAACTAGGGCTAAATGGGAATCTTGATACCCAACCCAATTATTATTGCTATTGTTCAAGTAAAGGTGTCACGGTCATTCAGTTTCATCAGATATTTAATCACTAAGAGTATAAAAATGTGGACAGATGATGAGGTGAAATCTTTCATTTTCAGAAAACCCCGCTGTTGATTTTTTTCATGGTTTCCTAAATGGTGCTGGTAGCAATCAAACCGCAAACAAACTGGATCTCAGTTCACTTGGAAACGTGCTGAGAATCACATTTTCAAGCGGTCTTGTTATTTGTCTGTACCAGAGTTCAAATGATCTCATTCCCACCTGCACAAACAAACCTTACTAAATGGACAAATGCACCAGTTTGTTTCAATTGCACCAAACATGTTAGATGTGAACAAAGCCTGACACAAACAGATAACAGTGCACAGGGACAAATCGTTAAGAGCTCACCTTGCGCCTTCGGGTCTTGATCATGAACTCTCTTGCCAGGTGAGGGGCTGGCTGTGGCTCCAGAGGCCTGATCACAATGCTCTTGTCCAGGGGGTCACCGGGCACGATCTATAGGAAAACAAGCATCTTTCATGTCATGGGGAGGCACTTAATGCAATGTGTCAAATTTGAGGGTCAAATTATTCAAGAGGATACTTCTTATAGGAACGTATCTCCTTCAGCAAACATTTGAATCATTTGCATGGCTTTCCTTTTGTTGCCTCCAGGAGCAATTTTACTAACATCATTAGAATAAGTGATGTCAAACAACTGTCCTTCCTTCAGTTTCTGACCAGCACTATCTCTATGCATAATGAGCTCAGAGAATAGACTTCAAAATCATTTCTTAAATTGGTTATGTTGATGAATAGCCTTTTATCTCCAATTTGAATGAATGATACATGTTTGTAGATGGGAGAGTGGAAGGACTGGTTGAAGAACATTTGCTCCTCTACTATGGTCCAGTAAGGAGATGCATAACTTAAGAGCATTTTTTTTTCTTTTTAAAAGGCCAGACCGAGCTTCTTCACGGATAATGTAGTTGAGGAAACCAGAACAACTCAAGGAAAAATGAATTTGACATCATTAAAATTACAACACTGGCATAACATGATATAACAATGCTGAACAAGAGGTGCAACGCTGCCCTTCTCTCTCTTTGCAGTTGAACACTCCATGTTTTCTCTATGGTTTCAGACAATTCAGCCAATCCTCAATAACAGCGAAACATTGGTAATCCAAAATCGAAAACATAGTCTCAGTGACTTATATCCTGGATCTGCACCATTGGAAGAGTTGAGGGGAGAAGGAAAAGGCATATGGTACAGCACCTGGAGGTGCATTTCTGGGAGTAAGGGTAAATTTTCTGTTTAGGAACTGACACCACTACCCTGGAAAAGCTCACATAAATATTATCAAAGTTCACTGCTCAACACAAAGAATTCTATCAGCTTGATGACATCCAAAGTTTGAGACGAGGGAGTCATTTAGTTTACGAAAACAAGTTGGAGTTTGCTAGGTCATATGAAAGCTATGAATTGTTAAAATTACTGTTTTTCTTTATAGGTAAAAGGAATCATGCTGTGAAAACTAACAGACTCATGACAAAGTTTATTCCAAAAAGTACTGGAAACTTGGCCAGATGTAAACCATTACAGTTTTATATGGATTGTGTTTTTATATTGACTACATTTACTAGTCTTTAAGGATTGGTTGAAAATAAAATAAAATTTCGGGACGGCATATCTCAGTGGGTAGGGTAGTTATCCGGTGATCCGAAGGTTGCAGGTTCAATCTTGGCACCTGAATAGAAGCATGACGAAGTGTCCTTGAGCAAGGCACTGTTCCCCAACTGCTTAAGCCCTAAGATGGAATAGAAACCTGTCCAGGGTGTTTCCCTGCCTTTTGCCCAATGACTGCTGGCATAAGCTCCAGCTCCCTTGCAACCCAACTCAGGATAAGCAGCAGTAAAATGGATGAATGAATGGGTGGATTTATAATCCAGTAATTGTCGTTATTTCTTTCAATCTTGTACAGTATAAGCCTGTTTCATACTTCATTGAATCAACTGCCGAGTGAGCCCAACAATGAAGAACACTTGGATGTATACATCCGCTACTTCTGCTACTTCACGCCATGTTGCTTATGTTACATGTCTAGTAGGGGATGGGGTGTATGGGACAAAGTAGATACCATATAAATACAAAATCAATGGTGTAAGGTATTTATGATTACAAAGTAGATGTTTCTTTCTGTGTCTACAGCTGCTGGCCGATTTATTTCTATTATTTATAGTTGATATTTTAGGTTTGCAAACATTAAAAACATTCTCTGACAAACAGGTTTTACATTTTACTATTAGTTGAGTATGCCTTCTTTTTTTCCAGGTTGAATAATCAGTGTTTCTATCTGTCAAGGACCAAGTATAATGGCTGAAAGATTTTACAATCTTTAAATGATTGCTTCTAAAACTACACAAACTACATTGAGCCATAGTTGCTCAGTAATAGGGTGCGCACCTTCATGTCAGGTGTAGCGGGTCCATATCTCGCCACCGGGCTCGGAAAATCTGAGGCATTCTTGTAAAGTGCTTCAAGTGGTCGTTAGATTAGAAAAGCACTATATAAGAAAAAGTAAATTGACCTTTTACTTGCAAATTAAACGTAGCTTTAAATGAACCCACTCTTAGGCTAATGAATGTGTTTTTATGTTTTCCCTATTTTTGTTATATCATTGTTATCGTCATCTATAAATATTTTACATTACTCATATCTTCCAGCTCTAGATGAACAAACATCTATTTTGTATTAATAATAGCTAACATCATTGGCTCCATAGGTATAAGCTATCTACTGTGCCCCATACACCTCATCCCATACTAAATGTTGAGTGCATAGGGTGACCTGGCTTAAAGCAACAGATATAGCTGATGTATGTTCACTTAGCAGCTGATGATTGCGTGAAGCATGAAAAAGGCTTTTACTGCACAAGATTGAAATAAATCACTTGAATTACTGGATTATTTCACTCATTTGTTGAGTGCACACACGCACACACGCACACATGCACACACACAACCTGATATTCTGTCTTGCATTAACCCTAACACTCAGAAATTCTTGGCAGTCTGCTTAATATGGAAATGACTTTTGGGCTTTTTGGACTGGTTTATTACCATACTGCATAGGCCTGTGAAATTTGTTCTCTGTATTTAACCCATTCCATTGTACAGGGGCAGCCACCATGTGGCACTCAGGGAGCAGTCAGGGGTTCAGTTTATTGCTCAAGGACACTTCGAAATACTTTCAGTAGGACTGGGGTTTGAACCTGCAAACCTTCCAATCACCAGACAACTACTTGACCCACTGAGCTATGCTGCCCCAACGGGATTTTAGTCTATTCAAATGATTCAAAAGAGAGATGTTGAGCCCAGCAATAATTGTTACTTTCAGTAAAGAATAGGTAAAAGCAATTTGTTCAATGAAGACAATTTTCCGTGACACTGCCAAAAGAGTAGTGACACATGAACACACACTTCAGACACAAAGAGAGAAAACACAGAGCTAGTCACACTAGATATTACTTGCTAACTCTTCAGTCTTCTTTACATTAAAAGTAATTTAGCAAGAGTGGCAAACGTGAGGAGAGGGTTAGTCACAATGCAAGCTGCTTTGACTCAAACAAATGCACACAAAAAAACGTACCTGCCAGTGGTGGAATACTGACAGAGCGAAGGCCTGTCCTTGTGTATGTGTGCGAAGATCAGTCTCGAAGCCAAATGAATCAATAGCAGGGATGAAAGCCTTGATGGTGTAAAGAGGAGATCCTGGGATGGGGGCATCCTGGGTAACATGGCCTCTGTCATGTGGAAAAATAGCAAGCCAAGATCATATAAAAATCAAAAACCTAAATCGACAATCAATTTAAATATTATCAATGCGTGAGCTCAGTTTTTGAAGCCAAATAGAATGTTGGGAAACGTTAACTTAGTCCAAGTCTAAGTTAATGTCTTGGATTTTCTACCTAAGCTGAAACTAGAGAAATAAACAAAGATTTAGAACTGCAGACACACCTTCTCCGAGCCAGAACTGTGTAGACAGCTGACACACAATCAGCTGGAGCCTGTACCTCCACAAAATAATAGGGCTCCATCAGCCTGGGAGTGGCCTGGGGGGGTTAAAAAACACAAACAGTAAAGTAAACCTTTGCATAATCATACAATGATTTTTTATCTTTGAGCTTGTGATGCATATTAACTGGACATTTTGTTGAATAAATTGTTGTGTTTGACAGTTATAGTTCTTTGTTTTTATTATAACAATGTTTATGCTGCTTTTGGCTAGATCCCTCTTGGAAAGATATTTGAATCTCAACGAGACTTTTCCAGGTTAAATAAAGGCTGTGTGTGTGTGTGTGTGTGTGTGTGTGTGTGTGTGTGT
>OMLC01057480.1:0-12121 GCA_900302585.1 Regalecus glesne
GTCAAACGTTTATCTGAAGTCAGGTCACAGTGAAGCTGGAGCCTATCCCAGGACTCATTGGGTGAAAGGCAGGGAAACATCTTGGAGATGTCACCAGTCCATCACAGGGCAGATCAGTTAGGGGAACCGTGTCTTGCTCATGGAGACTTCGACATGCTTCTCTGTAGGTGTGTGTGTGTGTGTGTCTATGTTATATTGATAATCCGGGTAGTCACAAAGTGAAAATCATCTGGACAATGCTCACGTCCTGTAGTGATGTAAACCTTTTGTCGTGTGATTTTTACTGAGTAACTTAAAAACACCACTCTTAGAGATAAATTGACACTAACATATGGTTAAATAGGGCTTTAAACCCATAGCTCTCTAAAACTGTAGGGTCAAAGCCTCTTAAACAATGCTCACTTCATTAACTTCTTTTGTAATCTATTTCTTTGGTTTGAGCAGTGAAAGAAAATAAGTATTTCTACCATCAGTATAACCAAAAGCTATACGTGTGGTAGTATTACCTCTGTAACACCTCTAGACATGTCCACTTTTCTCGATATCATATTCAAATTGTGGCATTGTGTAGTTGTGGTTATGTAAGTGAAAGCTATATTCTACATACCCTACCAAACCTGGCTTTGGATGGGAAGTATATCTAAAAGCACCAATACATGTAAACTTGATCTATATTGAACACGTATCCATCCCCCTTGGTGAGATTAGGTGATGGCTAAGCAGAAGCTAAGGACATATGCAGAGAACTTTTGATCTGGCCAGTTAATTTGATAGCAATAGAAGAAATAAGTTTCTCGGTATATTAGTTTAAATCGTAAAGCTATTTCGACTGATGGATAAAGAACTGACTCTCCACAGGGAGTGGGTGCGCCAGGCAGGTACTAGATGTTTGTAATTCTGCACAGTGTTTGTCTGGCTGCTCTGTTGGTTAAGCAAACTGTGATGTTGACACACCCAGTTTCGGCAGTTATATGGCAGTCAAACCAATGACCGACTCCCTGCTCCCTCTACTGATGGTTTCTTTAGCTCCATGTTTATCCTTCCTTTAAGTCGTTTTATAACCCCATGAGGGCTGGATGTCCTTGAACCCAAAGATTGAGTCTGTGTGACAGTAAATGTATGCTTCTGTCTTTGAAGTTGAAATACTGATGATTTTTTTTAATCATTCATTTTTTTTGGCCAAACTTACTCGGTTTGATTCTTAAAGCGTCATTTGAGTTTCAGAATCTGTTGGCCAATTAGTTATAGTCTGAAATCTGTAAGACAAGAACAATTATTCATGTATTTGTTATGATACGTACATACATCGAAATCTGTTCTTTTCATCTAACCTGTCCTATCGTATAGGTGCACCTGGGGAGCCGTACGGGGGTTCAGTGGCTTGCTCAAGGACACATTGTCACACTTTCTAAAGAGGCCAGGGATCGAACCACCAATCCTTTGATTACCAGTCGACCGGCCTACCTCCTCAGCTACGCTGGCCCTAAAACACAAGAACTCCTTGAGTATTTCCAGATGTTAGCCATTGTTGTGTTCAGTGAATGAGTACCATCCAAATCCGAATGATTGTGCTCACAGACAAAGCACAATTAATTTGATTACCAAAGAAGGATTGCTACCTGAGCACCCCTAGACAATGGAAAATACTGTACTAACTATGATTTTTCATTAATCCTAGATGTGAACCAAAATAGTCAAAATGATTAAATTGACTTAAGTCCTTTAGAAGGAAAAGTATGCTGGGAATGTTCTCAAAACTGGAGCAGAGATCCAGCATTTGCCCTTTGCTCACTCTAGTTTTCTCAGTCTCTCACCCTCTCGGGGTAGATGGTTTTAGAAACCCCCTTGCAGCTAACTAGCTCAGCACAGATAGACCTTAGGTTCAGTAGCAGATCACGGAGAGAACTGAATACGGACAAACAGCTCCACGTCACTCCCTTTCCACCCCATCACTTGTCATTTACAGGAAGGCATGTGGAAATATGGCTGTCACTTTGCATCAAATACATAGAGCCAAATTTCACTAAGCACACTTTGAGCGGCGAACAAGGAAGATTCAGTGGAGGAACAGCCCTGTTTGGCAGTATGTGTTTATGCCCATTTCTTCTCCTGTTGCAATTTTCTTTTATTTACTTTACCCGTTCCCAGACGGCAGCTTTTGCACATGTAATGAAGATGGGAGGAGGGGGAGGAGTTGAGAACACTAGAGGGGGTTGGAGTGGTGGTGGCATCTTGTGACAGGGTCATGGGAAATGAATAAGGAAGAATTTTATATCTTTCTCACACACAAATGCTCTTCAAGCAGGCTGTGCTGCACTTATCCTCAGCAGCTGCCCACCACAGCAGCCGTCAGACGCCTAATTCATCTCAAGTCATCATGTGCAAAAACCATAAAGTTGCACAATCAGTCAGTCAGTTAACCTCTGCACGGTCAGGAAAGCAGGCAGCCATTTCCCTTTGCAGTCTCTCGGTCAGTAAATCAGACCCTGTGTTCAGCTGGACAGCAAGTCGGTTAGTCAGCTAGCAGGTCAATCATTCAGTTCCGGCACAGTTCCTGGAGACCTGAATACAGTGTTCCAACATTATGCTGAGGTGGCTGCTGCTTCCTGCCTGCTGACTATGGATGTGTCTGTGGTGGATTAATATGCAAGGCATTTCTCCTGCACTCAATTACAGACACCACACCCCCTCTATTGGGGGAACCTATTTATGACTGAAGATATTCTCCATTTAATTTGTAGCAGGATACCCTCTGTGGCTGGGACCCAATTTTTAATTTTCTTTTTTTTTTTTTTTGGTGGTCATTGTGAGTTAATGGTTATTCAGCAGAATGGGTAATGCCTCAGTCGATGAACGATCCGGGCACAGTGACATGGTTCTGCTTCAGTTGGCTGTCACAGCTTTTTGATTTTGGGGCTTTTCCTCTCCAGGCTTTGCTGTGTTGGTGATTTCCTAATTACTCATCCATGTCTCCTATACCCCACACAGCCTGAATGCCATATCATTCATAATGTCCTAGCTTAAGCAATGAAGGAGAGTGGATTCATTGGAACAAAAAGAAAAAAAAAATATTGAAGCAACTTTTTTATAAAGACTACATCCACAACCATTGCTGAACAAAGTACATTTAATTTAAGGGGTGGCACAGCTCAGGAGGTAGTGCGGTCATCTAGCAGTCAGAAGATAGGTGGTTCAATTCCCCGGTTCCTTCGGAAAGCACATTAAAGTTTCCTCAAGCAAAACACTGAACCCTGTAATTGCTTGGGACAACAGATGAAAATTAGGTTGGTGGCTATATCTGGTGTATTTACATTGTAAAAGTTCATCAGTGTGCCCTGTCCCTATAAAAGAGATTAACGGAGTGGAAAGCGTCAGTTGAGGAAATGTTGGTCTCAAGAGACATGCCCAAGTTTGTTTCCTTGAATAGTGAACTTGGCTTTGTGATGTTACAGCCTGTCGATTGGCCTATCAGGCTTTGTTTTCTCCCTGGGCTTAGTGCAGTACAGGAATTACTGCTACCACCAGTCATGCCCCCTTGTTATGGATTTATAGTTGCTTCTGAGGACTAGAATTTCCACAGAGCAACTCAAATGTAACACTCAAGATGTCCTTTGGACAATTAGAAACAAGCTGCTGACTCAAGTTAGTATTAATAAAATAATAATGATGATAATAATGATAATAATTGTTATTGGAGCTAACTTAATTAACATAAGTACTTTCAATTTGTCACGTGTAACCTAATCTGCGTAGCTTGTCAAAAACCTCTGAGATGGACCGGGTGTCCAGGGTGTTTCCTCGCCTTTCACTGGAGCAGGCTCCAGTTTTCCTGCAATCCGACATCAGATAAGTGGTAACTTATAACTAACAAGTTGTGAGCATGTGAAATAAATTCAGCTTGTCTTCAAATGAGAAAGTAGCTGAACTTACTGGTCAGGTTGTGTAATGTTTTCTCGTTTTTGTAAACGTGCTGCTTCTCTTATAAAACATGCATATTTATTTATGAAAGTCACTTTGTGAAGTGCATTGTGTTTTAGGGTTAAGATGGTTTTGGAAAACATCAAGTGGTGTTCCCACTAAAGTCATTAAACTGGTGCTAGTGGTTTTACATGTCTTTTCATATACCAGATTTTACTTAATTGCATTACAAAACATTGGAACAACACAAAGTTGATGGAAAAACGCCATATTGTTGTAAATAGGAGTGAAGGCCCCACAATGGTGGTTTGACTCAGTTTTGTGTGGTACAACTTCAACTCCTGTGGGACGACCTCAAAATAAGCTTTTGGTCGCCACAGTCACAATCGAAATTATTCAGACCCCACTGCAAATCAGGTTTATTAGTCGAATATACAAACTAACTGCTGTTTACAAAAACATCAAACGAGAACATTTTAAATAGCTCAACACAACTTAAATTACAGGTGGTTTCTCCAAATTCAAGACAAAATGCTGCTTTTAATGACTATTGCAGTCTCAAAATTATTCAACCCCCTCATGAAAAACCTCTTTAGAATCCCTCATAAGAGCACACTTTTTAAAATCAGGTGTATTTTTGGGCCCATGGATCAGCGGTACATCCGGAGGAAGAAGAATGAAGCGTACGCTGAAGAGAACACCCTGCCTACAGTGAAGCATGGCGGTGGCTCAGTGATGCTCTGGGGCTGCTCCACTTCCTCTGGTGCTGGAAACCTGCAGTGTGTGGAGGGCAAGATGGATTCTATCAAGTATCAGGAAATCCTGGGAGAAAAGGTCATGCCATATCTGAGGAAACTGAAGGTTGGGCGTCATTGGACCTTCCAGCAGAACAATAATCCCAAACATACCTCAAAGTCCACTAAGTCTTGGTTTCAGAAGAAGTCCTGGAAGATACTAGAGTGGTCATCACAGTCACCTGACTTGAACCCCATTGAAAATCTATGATGGGATTTGAAAAAGGTGGTTGCAGCACACAAACCCACGAGTATTATTGAGCTGGAGGTCTTTGTCCATGAGGAATGGGCTAAGATTCCTCAGGAACACTGTCAGAAGTTGGTGTCTGGCTATGCATCATGTTAGCAGCAGGTCATAACAGTAAAAGGGTGTTCTACCAAGTACTAAAGATGTTTGTCATGAGGGGGTGGAATCATTTTGAGACAGCAGTAGTCATTAAAAGCAGCATTTTTTGTGTTGAATTTGGAGAAAACGCCTATAATATTAGTTGTGTTGAGCTATTTAAAATGTTCTTGTTTGATTGTTTTTTTTTTGTAAACAGCTGCTAGTTTGTATATCCGACTAATAAACCTGATTTGCAGTGGGGGTTGAATAGTTCTGATTGCATCTATCTATGATCTGGTGTGATGCTGGTGTCTGTCAGTGGGTGTTTTCTCGGTGACCCTGATTTGCTGTGACTACCCGACATTCCAGGCTTCAGTGCTCTGCACCTAGCAGCCAAACATGGACAGCCCGAGTGTTTGAAGAGACTTTTACAGGTACAGCAGTGACAGATATCTTACTCGGGCCAACCATTAAATAATGTAGAAAAGTACATCGCCTGCAGTCAGGGCGGCCATGTAATCCAAGTGAGTATATTCTGAAGCTTGTGTGTCCTCACAGGAGAGGCTGCCTGTCGACTGCAGAGACAACATTGGCAGGACCCCCTTGCATCAGGCAGGTAGCTGCTTTTATACCATTAACTATGATGCAACATCTGTGCATGAAAAAGAGATGACCGTGTACTTAATCAATAATATTTATACATATGTTGTATGACAGGAGGTCTGATGATAGTGTAATAGTGAGTCGGGGCTGAAGGGTTCAGTATCCAACTGCACTTGAAAAATGACCTCCAAATAAATGTGCTGCTGAAAATGCAGAAGGCGCTGATCAGAACCGTACTAGCCACGTTGTAACCGGTAGAGTTAATGTTTTGCAGACGTACAGACTTTTGGTTAAAACTATAATCCTGTCCCTGCTCATGGCACCTTCCCTGCAGCGGTGAGTGGCTGCTTGTCCTGCACCGAGACCCTCTGGGATTTCAAAGCCAATCTAGATGTCCAGGATGTGGTGAGTCGAATTGAAACTCACTTATATCAGCTACGGTGTGGTCCGAGGTAGACCTCATACAGGTGACATCTTCACTCACCGCAGACCAAAGATGTCACCTGTATGAGGGATGAAACATTTCCCTCGAAAGGCTGTGTCCACATGAGCCGATTCAACCGTTTTAGGATTTGCTTACCTGGATTATTGAACATCAGTAAGGATGATCTGAGTTAGAGTTCAGTCAGAACAACCGCAGTGACATTAGATGACTTTATTAACCAAAGATGGGACTTTTTTTTATTTCTTTTTACTTCGGTGATGACTGGATCTGTCATATGCATCGACTGCACCCGAGGTGCGACCAGAGGTTTCATATAAACAGGACAGACATAGAAACACATCTAACAGGGGGTAGTTAGGGTGGAGGTGAATGAAGTCCGACCAAGCACACATAATGGCATCAATGAATAATGCACACTGACAGTTTACGATTGGCCACAGTTGATCAGTGGTCTGCAAGCGTTTTCCGCCCCCTTTTTTTCATGTTTTCTTCTTGTTTTGGTAGCAAATGTAAAGGCCGGAATACTGATCAGCTATAATATGGCGCCATGGTCAAAATTAATTCACTGAGCTGTAAATGCTAAAGTGTAGATGGGCTTCTTTTTGCATAGCACTTTTCTAGTCTAAAGGCTTTACTGCTGAATATTGCCCTTGTTTATGTGTGTCTTAGGATGGAGCCACCCCACTGATCCTCGCAGCCCAGATGAGCAGAGTGGAGCTGTGTGCCTTTTTATTGGGCCGAGGAGCCAATGCGAATATACAGGACCACCAAGGAAGGTGATGAACTCCTAGTATAACACGCTGTTTGGATTTCAACTTGAGTCGGTGTTAAATGTGTTCTAATGATCCCAGTGGGGAAACTGAGTTGATGAAGCAGCAGTAAGAACAGAGGGGGGGGGAGCTGAGAACCAAACACAGAGAGATCCTCGTCTACCTGTCCAAATGAGTCCCCATGTTGTGGGGGTGGGCACGAACTCAGATGGAGTATTCATAGGGTTAATGGCTGTGTCAGGAAGTATATCCAGTATAGAACTTTTGCCAAATCAGTTATATGGATCAACAATCTTATTTACAGACCAGATCGGTCAAGGCCTGGGTCACCAGTAACTATTAATTAATTAATTAATTAATTAATGATTCCCTTATCAGTCCCACAAGGGGAAATTTGGATTTCTCTGCATTTCAGACCCAACCTATTGTATATGAGCAGTGAGCTGCCAACATATGGCGCTCGGGGAGCAGTTAGGGGTTAAGTGTCTTGCTCAAGGACACCTCGACATGCTGTATGCAGGACCGGGGATCGATCCTGCAACCTTCTGATTGCCAGATGACCGCTCTACCCACTGAGCTATGCCGCCCCGGTTATATCCCAGTCTCCTCCAGGCCCACTTAATAGTATGTGTCTCTTTGTTATTTTGAGTGAGAGGTGGAGCTAAATCATGGAGATCAGAGAAGGCCAGGCTGAAGGCATTAGTGAGATTTTCAACAGAGTCCGTGGCTGCAGTAAAATTAGCCACAGCATCAGGCAGCTGCTGGCTAAATGGAGCTACAGTGGATGGAACGATGTGGCGATCGCACCTCTGTGGTAATGAACAGAACAGGCCATTGATGCATCAAATTTAACGAGGAAATAATCTGACACAGCAGATGTAGTTGGTGGGACATTTAGATCAGAAACACTTATCCCATTAGACAGAACCACATCAAGGCTGACACCACTGCAACAGGCCGACTCTTCAACAAACTGAACGAAGCCACAAGTACCCACAAGTGGCCGAAATGTTTCATCTAGAGTGGTGATTTTCAACCACTGTGCCATGACACACTGGTATGCTGTCAGAGATCATCAGTTGTGCCATGGAAATGATCCAATTTCACTTCGTTGGTCCCAAAACGTACTATTTAGTTATTGTAAATAATGTGCCATTGTTGAGTGCCTGCAATATGGTGACGTGCAGAGTAATTAATCACTCTTCCATGTCAGTGGGTGGGCAGCAGGTAGCTAATGACTTTATTATTTTAAGCCAATAGAGTAAGTGATGCGTGTGAGAGGTAGCGGGGACGTTGGTGGATAAATATTTGAAAAAGAAAGACGCAAGGCAGATTAAACGCCATTTCCAAACTGCCTGTGAAGCGGTTTTGTTAGTATCGTTATCACTGTTTGAGGCACTCGTTGCCAAGACCCCAGTCCTGTGTTGGTTGATGTTGTGTGCATGGTTGACTTTGTAAAGGCAAGGCCTGTAAAAAATTCCACATTTACATCTTTTTGTGAGCAAATGGGAGCAGCGCTGGGATACAGGCAGATCTATATTTCAGCATCTGAATAAACAGAACACATGAATGCAAGGCTGCTATGAAAACCTGCTCACAAGCACAGATAAAATCGATTAACTCCATTCAAAGGAGCAGCTCTGGCAGCTACAGGTCAACACTGCTGCACTGTGTGAGATGAGAGGTCAACAATTGAAAACTCTTGAGGAGGAGATGTCCTTTTATGTTCCTTCGACCTCCACTGATTTCCCGGACTGGGTTAGGGACCCGCACAGCCCAGCAGCAGTTGTTGGAAAGGACGTGACTTTGCAGAACCAGGGGGAAGTCGCCAAACTGAGACGAGATCGTGGTTTAAAGCTAAGCTATGCTGATCTAGCTTTGGACAGTTTTTGCTTGGCTGCTGCCAAGGAGCTCCCCATTCTGATAAAACAGCTTTTTCGACATTACTCCAATTTTCAATAACATACCTGTGTGAGCTGAGCTTTTAAAGCAGGGCTGTAGTTAAAAAGCGGAAACGGAGAGAGACTGAGCTTCGTGTGTGTCTCTTTCTTCCATTCCTGCCAGGGTATCAGCTTTGTGTTCATCTAAACAGGCCCAGGTTTCACTCCCGAGTGTGAATAAAACGAGAGACTACGGTGTCATTATAGACACCGTATCAGGCTACAGTTTCATTTTGTTACAGTTTTGGTCGGTGGTGTGCCGCGGGATTATTTTAATGTTAAAAAAGGTGCCGCGGCTCAATGAAGGTTGAAAAACCCTGACCTGGAGGATCATCAGCCTGAATGTTGAGTACTGAAATCATCAAGTATTAAAACCCCATCGGAATGAGTAACGAGGTCTGAGATAATACACCCAATTCTTCCAGAAAGCGTGAATAAGGTTGATAGGGTATCATAACTCGGACTGAGCGGAGTTTATTCATGGCTGAGGGAGATTGAGCTAGAATGAGAGCCTCAAAAGATTGGGATTTAGCTTCAAATTTGGAATTTATGTCGAAAATAGACACGCGTATATTAAAGCAACAGCACACAAACACACACAAACACAAACAGGATTTGTATTCCGGCCGTTTTCCCCGCTATGGATTCGTCTCCTCCAAGTCATTGACTCTCCATGAATTTTGTTGTGGAGCGAAGTTTTATGACCGGAAGCCCTTCCTGACGCCAACCCTTTTAGTCGCCTCTTACGACACGCAGGGATACGGTGGATGAATTCTGACCCCCATCCACAGAGGGAATTAAAGCAACAGCACCACCTTCTTTATTTGCCCAATGAGCATAAGTATAGTGAGGTGGGGACGCTTCATTTAAGGGAAGGGAAACATTTGGTTTCAGCCATATTTCATATAACCCAATCGTATCGAAACTATTTTCAAGAACCGGATCACGTATTTGTGGGGCTTTGGTAGACAGCGATCTTACATTTATACGTTCAAATTCAAGCATCCTGTTGAACTGATCAGTATTAGGTGGAACTTTAAAGCTAGACAATTTTGCTTGTATAGCATGAGCTCGTGGCCTCCTCCCATCATGGAAGGCTCCAGAACCTGAGATCATTCCAGCAGAAATCTTCAGGGCGGCAGGCCATCACTTAGTTGAGAAACTAACTGACCACTTCCAGTCTTTGTAGAAATAAGTAGACACACCCCAGGAGTTAAAAGATGCCTCTATAATCCATCTCTACAAGAGGAAAGAAGGCACTCGGCAGGTCTTTGACATCAGAGGCATCTCCCTATTATCAATGGCGGGCAAAATCTTGGCAAGTACCTTTTGAATCTTCTAATTCTCCCCCCAGACCAGGGTCTGCTGCCTGAGAGTCAGCGTGGTTTGAAAAGACTGTGGATTCACTGACTTCAAACTTCTTCTCCGGGTGAACGGTTTCACCTTTTGTTGTGCTTCTCGTACCTGGATTATTGAGCCTGCATCAAGACCGTCACTGACATGTCATTTGCTACACAGCCGCTAGAGGAGAAATCCCAAGACGAAAATGTTGATCTGTACATGATATTCATTGATGAAAGCAAAGAGGGAAGGCCTATGGAAGATAATGGACAAGCTGATTGACATGGTGCACAAACTCCATGACGGCCAATGTTGGAGACCAGCTAAACCTCTCTGTTCTCTTCCCAATCACAGATGGATGAAGCGAGGCGGTGTCCTAGCCGTCTTCAGCGTGGTGTTTTCTGGCAAGCTACACGACTCATTCCAGAACAATAAAACTAGGACTAGCTTCATCTACCATTTTGATGGTAGTCAGTTTGTAGGGAATGCAAGCCAAAACCAACGAGGAAGAAGTCCATGTTTGAGAATTCTTGTTTGTTAATGATTTGTCTGCATGGGCATGAAGCCTGGACACTTTATCAATGCCAAGAAAGTGACCCACTTCCACATGAGCTGTCTGAAGAAAAGTCTGAGGATCAAGTGGCAGGACAGAATCTCTGACACTGAAGTCCTCAGCGAGGTCAAGATTCCCAGCATCCCCAGCCTGATGGCAAAGCCACAGCTCAGATGGGTTGATTATTTGGCGAGCTGAAAAATGGCAAATGAGTGCAAGGTGACCCAAAAAGCACCACGTGGAATCCCTGCGAGCCTCCGTGAAGAGCTTTGGATTTGACCAGAAAAATGGGGACCTCCTAGCTAAGGACCGGCCTGCCAGCAAAGTCCAGGAGAGTGCAGTCATCTGTTGGAGCAGGAAAAACTCCTCTACCATGTTGAAGAGACAGGGGCGCAAATCTGCCAAAGAAGAACTCGTGTCTTCCCATCAGAGCTCTGCATCTTCCCTGACATTTCTAGTGTGCCAAAAAGAGCTCTGGGCCGAGATTGGTCTGCTCAGACATCCACGGACTCGCCAAAACACATCGCAGTGAGACACGCCATAGTCACCATCAACTGTGATGGACGAACGAGACCGTAGCATTTAACGACTTGCGACTGTTCTCTGATTTTGAATCAAGTTAAGGCTTATGGTAGTGTCCTCTGTCATGGGATGTAATGGCACGCATTGTTTCATAGGTCTGCCCTGATGCTGGCCTGTGAGAGTGACAGCGCTGAGACGGTGGAGGCTCTGCTGAGAGGCGGGGCCAGCACGCAGCTGGCCGACACCCTCGGACATGCTGCCGCTGACTATGGTGAAACTGTAGGAAGTCAACGTGTCACACAGCTGCTGCAAAATGGAGCTGCTCCAGGTATGTCCTCATCCTATGCACGTATCTTTCTGATCTCAGATCTCACACATTGGAGATAAACGGATAGGCCTCGTCGGCCCGGAAAGTGAAGTCCGCAGCTGTTGCATTATGGAATTAAGGGACAACCAGTCTTTGGAGATTCCAACTTTGATAATGTTGCATTGAAAGAGATGACGGTATCTAGGAGTTAGTTGAAAAGCTTGATATTTGCACAAGACCCTGCAATCCAGAAGGCCAAGCTCCTCTCAGTATTCAAACCCTATGCACTGACAACGGTGAAGGGAGTTCTGCTAAAGCTACAAAGTGGAAGGGATTACAGTACACAGGAGAGCCCAATAATCTATATTTCATGAACTGAGTGGTAATTTTTACTTTTTTTTTGTTTTAGAATGGTTGGCAAAATTCACACACATGTTTGAAAGCAGCTCTCTAACAGTAGCCAAAAGTAACTAAAAAAAAATACCCTGCAGCCTTTTAGGCTCAGTCCAGAGCTCCTATCTGGGCCTGTGCTGCTCTGGATTCTGGCTGTGTTCCCTCGATTCCCCCAGGAAAATGACTGTAATCTGAGGAAGTGGATCAAGA
>OMLC01057487.1:2241-23419 GCA_900302585.1 Regalecus glesne
GGGGGGGCAATACCTTCAAAACTGCTTCAGTGTGTGCATCTAAAAGTGAGCTAAAGAGTTTTTTATTTAGAATTATTTTTCATTAACTTTGTGATAATTATTAGTTTAAAAAAATCTTGAAACATATTTTCCCTACATTCCCACCACTGCTCTCTTGTAGCTGGTCTCTGGTATGTTTCTCTGGGAGGTAGAGCTGATTCTTGGTTCAATCCCTCAGCTCCTTCAGAAAATGTATTGAAGTGTCCTTGAGCAAGACACTGAACTCATAACTGCTCCCCTGGCGATGCAGCTGTCCACTGCTCCTATACAAAACTCTGGGTTAGATGCAGAGGACACATCTGGTCACTATGATACAGTGACCAGACGAGGTGGCTCTCCTCTCCTCTCAACTGACAGGCTTGTCCTTTGGGTTTGAGAGTTGCCAGTCATATGAGAGAAGCATCTGGGTAGTGGGGTCCAGCACATTCTTAGAGCTTTATTTTATTTCGTTTTTCCATTTGCTTTATTTTGTTTTACCACGTCCTGACACATTTTTCATGTGCCCACCCTGTTTGTTTCTTTAAGATAATTAGTCATTACAATATTATTCAGTGCATCTTCAATTTCAAAAGTCACATCTCTGAATGTAAGCCTAGACCAGATAACATTACATTACATTACATCCCCTTAAACTTTTAGAAAAGCCTAGACTGATCTTCTCTACACTCTCATATGCAATCTCTTTCTCTCTCTCTCTCTCTCTCTCTCTCTCTCTCTCTCTCTCTCTCTCTCTCTCTCTCTCTCTCTCTGCCCAGATGTTTATTTAAAAAAAAAGTATGCTCCTATTTCCAGTCTTCCAGACGTTACTAAAACCAGGGAACAGAACTTAACTTACCGGCAAGTATTGCCATTTATCTGTGTAAGTGCAACATGTCTAATGATTGTTGAGATGAATGCCACACAGTCTATCCAGCACTGTGAGATATGTAGAAACAAAAGTGACCAGAGGAAGCCAGGCAGAGAGGCTGTGCACGGGAATGACTGACGGACGACAGTACTGCCCCGGCACAGAGAGCTCTCCTGATTGGTCGAAGCCCACCAGGAGCAGTGAGATCATGAGATTCAGAATACAGAACCAGGGCTAAATCCAGAAGGTTGATTTTCTCTCAGACCATTTGAATTACTAATATAGCAGACATTTATTGCAAAAGAAAAAGAAAGAAAGTTGCCTACCCCAGACAATGATCCCAATGTTGTTCCGCTCACAACTGTCACATCATGTTCTTGCTCTAGTCTATGACACTATGTGTCCTTCTCTGTGCTACTGCTCCATTGTGACATCTGAGCCTCTGCACATGTGCCTGTGCCAGTGTGCACTCCTGGCTGAGTGAGTATGCCTCACACATGTTTCAGAGCTGTTGGATCAACCCCCCCCCCCAAAAAAAAACTGATGTGACTGATGCTGCCCAGTTCATTAAGACACTCTGCACTCCCATCCACAGGCAAGAACAGAAAGGAACAGAACAGTAGTGGATAATCTCATGAAAAATGTAGAGGAGCAGCAGTCTTATCTCCCGGGCCTTGTGCTACGGTGGTTTGTGTGCTGCTCAAGTCCTTTGATGTCGTCCATTGATCTTACCCTCGCTGACATGTTCTCCCAGGCCCACGGCTACATCAGCCAGAGGGGTGATTAGCCTTATTAGTGTAATGGATGGGAGTAAAGGGCTTTGGAGGTGGATCGGATAGGGATAGGATAGATAGGGAGGAGGAGAGGAGAGGAGGGGAGGGGATATTTAGCCTGTGTGGATGAGGATGAAGATCAAGCGTTAGCCTATAGGTCTTTATGGCTCTGATCAATGTATGAGAGAGAGGAGGAGAGTGGAGGAGAGAGAGGGGGGGAGGGAGGTAGGAGGCTGGCTGCAGTGTCTGCAGCTTTGCCAATGGGACGGGTTAAAGTGCAGCAGTGCGGTCCTTTGTTGTCCCGTGTGCCTAGCTGCCATGATTTATTGTCTGCCTAAGAGGATCAGCGCCACAGTAGAATTGAGAGTCAGGATTGACTTTTGGGGTCTTTGAAAAAAACAGAGGTCCGCTGGTTTTTAGTCACACCCACGCTGAGAGCTGATACATAAACACTGGTGTGTTCTCGTGTCTGGCTGAGCTGGAGGCTGGAGATTTTGAGAGCAGAATGTTGCCACAGACCATCTTTAATGTGAAGAGATGGTTCACCAGTCATGGACCAAATGAGGGGCAGTATAGTGCCACTGGGTCTGGCTGACGTGACAACACGGACATCAGTGTTACATGAGAATGGCAGAGAGTGAACTCACACAATCATCAAACACACAATCATCAAAATGTTCATTCCTCTTTTATACTCCATCACATCTGTTGAAGCTGGAGGGAAGAAAGTGGCAATTTAGGTGGAAGAAGAAAAAAATATAAGATTCAACATCATGTGTTCAAGTGGAAGTTTTTCCTTCTCAAGCTGCCCAGTCTACAGATTGAAGGAGGACTTGGATATGATTCATTCCATAAGTATGTTGACAATGAATGGGATTTACTGCAATGCACCCTGTTGGCAATTTGGCCAAATAGCATAATAATAGGGATATATCAGTAATAGGGATTTTGATTTGGGTTTTCTAGCTTCAGCAAGAAAGCTTAGGGGTTCAGCATCTCCTCTCTGTATGCCACATCATCAGTGAGAGTCAGTTCTTCCCCAGTTAATGGGAAACAGTATGTCTACCTCTCTCCATAGACATTCACAAAAGAAAGGTCACTTTGAAGGGAGAGACGTGTTGGGATGTGTGTGTGAGTGTGTGTGTGTGGGGGGGTTATGGTGAATGTTATAGTGATGTGGGCTTGATGGAGACGTGTCTGCTAGAAGGCTAGACTTGCTTGCGTATGTGTGACACCTCCTGGCCTTTCAGCCTCACATCCTGTGAACGGAGACCGCCCATGTGAAAGCCAAAAAAAGCAGCAGACAGGAAATGGGCAAAGTGAGCTGACTCACACCTCCAGCTTCTCGCTCTCACTCAGCCTTTAGCTACTTTAGCCCAGCATTGTAGCTCAGCTGAATCCTTGCCACCCCTGTCCAAATGTTCAAATCACTGCAGCAGCGTGGAAGAAGAAAAGAGAGGAAGCCTACTCTGGATAGTTCAAAGAAAAAAAGACACTGCTCTTAACATCGAAAGCTGAAACACTCCACCAGTCAGTTTGCTCAGAATGTCTAATTTGTCCGGTTTTAGTTCAGTAGTTGTTTTTTTTTTATAAGGACAGAGCACATGGATAACAATCCATTTTTGGGGGCATTTTCTGACTTTATTTCAGAGGATAGTTGAGAGAGAGAGGGGGGGAGGGGGCATGCAGCAAAGGGTCCGGGTCAGATTTGAACTGGGGCCTCTGCGGTAAGTACTCATCCTTATGTGGAACGCACTTGACCAGGTGAGCCACAGGGGCGCCCCCAATAGTGTAATATATGACCATAGCTCCGGATGCTTTTGCACTTCCACCATCTCATTATTTCTCCCCATCCTTTCACCAGCTTCAGCTGTGCTGACACCGTATCAGGATTTCCCTTGCAGTGCAGCCAATTTGCCTGTGCCCTCTCAATGTTACACTCCTCCACTTTGCACCTGCCCCCCCCATCTCCCACATCTTCTGACCCCTCTACACCCTGAAGCAACTTCTCCATAATCTTAACAGAAACAGGTGCTCTCTCATATGGCCTCAACCTGCAACACACACAAAAAGTTCACTCTTTCTGGTACTACCCCTTCAAAAGTGAAATGCACCAAATTACTGTCCTCCTCCTTCCCTTTTCAGAAGCTTGTCATTCTGCTAGCCTCATACACACCTGCAGCATCCAAAAGGCTTAGCCTCCACTGACAGTGCCACGCTACTTATCACTCCCTTTTTCTTTGCTTTTGATCAGTGTGAAGCAAGTCACACAGAGATAATGTCTAAATACCTCGGTCTTAAGCGTTCTATCCCTCTGATGGTTTGAGATACAATCAATGATAACCATCCCACTTCTAGTTATCCTGATTGATCTTACCTCTCCAAGTTTCCTCCCTACAAACTTTCTGACCTCACGTGGGCCCTTGAAACTCCAATCTTTTCATCACATAGCTATCATCCTAAAAAGATACATCTCTGTTCTCAATGACTGACAAGAATTGTATGAGCAGTTTGATGAATTCTTCCTTTTTCAATTTCTAACCGCTATGTCGTGGTTTCCATGATCAGTGGCTCATTCTTCAAAGGCCAAAAGTAGATTTTGACCTTAGTATGCTATGCATGATGGAATCCAGACTCCTACATCTGGACCCTCGAATCAAAGTTAGGGCCTACAACAGCTTTTATACAAGTGTTCTAGAAATGGGAAAGTAACATCAGTGTCATGGATAGAAAATTGACAATGAAACACTGTTGTTGGGATATCTTTTAATCAGATATGAGGTATCCCGATTGAATGCAGGAAGGCATGACTTTCCTGTCGTATCCAAAGTCTGGACAACCCCATCAAGTTATGACCAAGTGAGAGAAAAATGAACCAAACGAATAACAACTGCACATGCTAAATGGTGGTCATATGCATGTAGGAGGAACGACCTCCAGTCTAGAGCAGATAACACAAGATACTTACATTTGTTCTATTCATTTTGAAAATGGTCAAGAGCCAAGAGATCAAAATCCATATCCAATTCTTTCTTCCTATTTTGAGAAAGAAGCCTCCTAAAAAGGAGGAGAATACATAAAGATCTTATTGTTGATGACCAAACTTTGACTGGAGTTCCCCCAAAGAAAGTTAAAGAAAATACTTTATTTAAAAAATGCAGACGATTGCTTTGATATAAAGTGTGTCGACACCCTCTTAGTTGTTTGAGGGAATTCTAGGATAGAGCCAATAAGGACATTAGAGGAGACTACTCAAACAATCTACAAGTATGTCCTTGGGGCTAAAAATTTAAACTGTTGTTTTAAGAAATGAAGCAAAAGTGCAGTCTTGGACTCATTACAAATGATTTTTCAAGAATAAAGAACAAACAGTTTAATGTCTCCAGAAATAATATTGGCCTGCAGGAGATGAAAGTTTTTAATTTGTCTTTTCCCAGATCAATTTAACGCTCTACAAATTTTTGGGTCCACCAAACGGAACGATCAGATGGGTCTTTCGTCAATGAAGGACCCGGTATCTTTCTCAGTCATAATAATTTCTTCCATTAGAATCTCTAAATCAAGAATCAACATGAGTTTTATTATCTACTTCTCCACAGCACGGCTTATTTCTCCTTTATGTGTGTCTGGAAGTTGATCCTAGCAGAATGTCTTGATGTATGCTCAATAATCAAGGTAAGGGAATCACAAAAAAGATGAATAAACTTTTTATCCAGTTGAACCAATTCATCTTTTTGTGATTGATTCCAGAATGCTTTGTGATAAAATTCATGATGTAATGTGTGAAAAGTGCTATTTACCTTTTGCATCTCTATAAGCAGCACTGCTCCCCCAACAGAACAAACCCAACACATGTACAGCAACAAAATCAATACACTAGATAAATTAAAAATGAGTGTAATTGGTCTGCCCATATTGTATATAATGTTCATATTTCCTCCCTGTTGAATTGTCTTTGTTACATATTATGTTCTAGATGTGATACCTCTCCTACCATGCTTTCCACTTTGCTGCTGTAAACACAGTTCCTTTATTAGTCCCTGTGGGACTAATAAAGGAACATCTTACCTTATCTTATCTTATCTTATATTATCTTATCTTATCTTATCTTATCTTAATTTCCACTCGAGTCTATCACCCCTGTTCAAAAGGTCATGTTGAGTGATCATCCATTTTGTAACAGTAAACTGCAATGTCATTGGTCAACCAAGTTTGAGCATTTTGATTGGTCAACTCTTTGAGGAAGTCTTGTGCCATAAGCGGGAAATTTTTTGAGGCTTGCGCTACCTATAAGGCGAGTTAGCGTCCGTTTGAGCTGTTGTTGCTTTGCCATCAGAACATTCGTTAAAGCTAAAATAAAGTGTTTTTTCATTAATAGTCATTTTTTTCAGTAATTAAAAACACTCCGCATACAGTTGTTATTTTTCTTGGGTGAGTGTGGTGAAAGTCAAGGCAACCACAAATTCGCTCCTACCCAAAACGAAAGAGGAAACCTGATGATACGGCGGCGTTTCTGTTGGAGAGGTAATACACCCATTATACGATCAATATTACAAGACAACAATATCCACACATAGTTTAATGTAGCTTGTTAAAAATGGACAGCTTGGTTTAGCTTTGGTCTGAAATTTTGACTGTTTACTTCTGAGCTGATGGCACAAATGTAATAATGGCTGGGTAATCACTGATTCGAGCTTTAAAACACAGACCACATTAAAGTACACTTGATTCTATTGTAAATATTGGGAGCCTATAAAAAGGAACCCATATTCGGCTGTTCAGCTTATTTGCCCATCATGGTGACGTACTTGATGGTATTTAACCGTAATTATTATAGAGGAAGACAAAAAAATTAGAGGAAGACACTGGTTTGTCTTGATGCATGCTCAGCTATGGAAATCACAAACAGAGGTGAATCAGTTCAACTGGATCATATGTTTATTAAGAAACGTTTTGTTTTCAGCTCAGACTGAAGAAGTCACCTGGTGAGTGACGAAACGTTTCTTAATAAACTTCTGATCCAGTTGAACTGATTCACCTCTTTTTGTGAAGACACTGGTTATGACACAAGATGAAGAACGAGCTTTTGTTTCGCCCGAGAGGTTGAATTGAAAAGACTATCAGCTAACTTGAGCATTTCCATGTCATCTGGATGAAAGTTTGATACATGTATGTACATAATCATGTGCAATTTGTTGCTGAAAGTCTTTATCTATTTCACAATTATTTAATTAGTTCAGCCAGGCTGCAGACCATTATTGGCATGGGCATAGTTACGAGGGGACAAACAATAACTACTGTATGGGGCTGTTTGTTTATTTGGCAACTTGAAAATTCTGATTCCCATCTCTGCGTGATTTTCCGCAGTTACAAACTGAACATCAATCTCCACATGTCCAAAAATGTACTCCATTCAATATTTTCATGTTTTTTTGTTCCAATATTTTGCACTAACAATAAGGAGCTCCTTGCATCTTAATATAAATTTCAATTCACATGGACAGATTGTTTGACCAGCTTGCGCACAGTAAACATGTGACGCACTCAAAGTGACAACAGTCATCCCCGATTGAAGTTTGCCACACAAACCAATGTTTTCCTCTAATAACTATACTTTAACCATAATTACATTTGATTAGTGAAAACGATATCTTGCAGTCTCTTGTGTCTTGTCTATTCTATGTGAAACACCATGAATGTAAAAGCTGTCCAAAAGCAGAGCACCTCTTGGGTATTATACAATGCCCTCTAGCATTTTACAGATTGGCTATTAGTTGTTTTCTGCTTAACAAAAGTTGTAAAACATGGGGAGGAACCAACCTATACAATATCTTGGACATCATACAATACAGGCACCTGTGAGTTTAATTTAGTTTTCCCAGCTCTGTAAGTTCTTATTTCTTAAGTAGTAACAGTTACGGTAGCTACTGGGGACCTTCACAGCCTGCTGGTCAAGTACCTGTACTGATTTAAGTGTTTTAGAGGATGCATGATGGGATGTTAGAGTGAATTATACTGTACTGATACTGCTCCTCGGAAGTGAGATTGAGTCATCTGTGGAAAATGACTACATGTGGTCCGTCTATTCAGCTACTCGGGTGGTGGGTGGAGTTTCTGATTGCCGGTGTCTACCAAACACCCCCTGCAGTTATAGACACAAAGAAAGATGTCGGCTAGTCAAGCACACACTCATCTGCAGAAACACTCACATGCACTTGTTCAAGTATAATGTTCTGTAAAAGCTGTACAAACATTAACTGGCCACACTTAATCTTCATGGGCTACAATTTACAAACCAACAATTGATTTCCCCTGGCTTACCCCAGCCTGTGCACAATCACAATCCCTTCCCCCCTACTCATTCTTTCTCCTGCAAATGTGTAAACTCATAACCACAGATGACACCTGTCTAATGGCCAGTTAGTGAGACAAGCGTTGATGAACACCCCTCCAGTGAAAGACTTCTGTGTCTTTTTCTGGCTATTTCTCTCTATATGACTCTCCCCCTTTCCCAGTCATATGTTTTTATTTATCCTCCAATTCACTTCCCCTTGTTGCTGCCCTTGGTACTTTATCGTCAGTTGACAGTGAAGAGGTGAGGACCTTCTTTTTAAATGAACATAGTAAACAGAGGCTGGATGACAGTCTGTATCTGCCTGGGCCCTCTTCTTTTTCCAGCCCTGTTGGACCAGGGTGTATCACACCTCAATAAACTCGGGTCAATTGCTTTGACCAGTGCACCTGCTCGCGGCAAGATTGCCTGCTATCATTTTAATGGATCACTACTTTAGATGGACTTTAATTATAGTTCATTCTTGACATGCCACCCTGAATGTCAGTCTCCTCAAAACTTTGAAACGGAGCATAAGCAGGAGACTCGGAGGCAGTGCTCTGATTTTATGCCAAATCAGATTCTGAACGATACTGCTCAGAGCTTAAGTATTTAGTAATCAATAATAATTTATCCCAGAGCTAGTTTCTTCTGGTGGTAATTGCCTTGTAGTAGGACATGACTCACACATACAACCACAATATAGGCTAACATTCATGCATGCATGCTCATGTACACGGGACGGTGAAACCAATGCATGTGAAATGCACGACAAACACGTGTAAGATGAGATCCATTTCTTTTTGTGTATAAAGCCTACACAAACACACAGACGCATACAAGACAGTGATATACCTTTCTGTGTTACTATAGTGCCTAGATTCTGGACAAGCATCAATGTCCACCTACCCATAGATGTTGGTATAGCACACACATCCATAGAGCATTAGCCATCAGCATTAGCACCACAGTGGGTCAAACCTGGGTTTTCTATGTTCCATCGTCGTCAACCAATAAATCACTTGTTCCCCACTACTTTCTCTCTGTCTCGGCGGGCAGTCTGAGAATCTTTCCCTGTACTGAATCGTCCTGACAAAACAGTGTTTCAACACAAACTCTGCCGCCTTCCCTCTCGTTGTAAGCTGGTCTGTTTTGTCAGATTGGATAACATGAGTTCATGAGTTTGGGTAGCATGCTGGGTAACATGAACTCAAGTTCCATTGCCTGATTTATTCATAACACAAACCAAAGCATGGGAAGGAAGTCCTTGTATTTGTCTTAAGCTCTAGCTCTCTTGTGCTGAATAATTGCTACTACTTCCTTTTTTATATTTGTAATGGGGGTTAGCGGATGTTTTACTGCTGTGGCATCAGTGGTGCGTCAGTTGTTAAGAGGAAAAAAAAGAAGAAAGGTCTGTTTTATGGGAAGATATGTCTTATGCGCGGGTGTGTGTGTGAAGGGATGTTGTGTTGCAGAATAGGTACAATAAGAGAGCTCTGTGGTGGTTTACAGGAGATATACTCTAGAAAAGCATAAGAGAAGAATGTCTTGATAACAAGAGAGCATCATTCCAGATAGAAAAAAATGCAAACACCTGTAAACCATTCGCCCATAGCCTACTGAACATATTATTTGCATCACAGTCTGTTCTCACATCGCAGCAGCAACATGGTGTAATGATTGAATAACGTTGGGACTGTTTGTGTATGAGTTTGCGCATGGTGTGCGTGTTTGTGTGTGTGCGCGCAAAAGGCTGTCATCCAGAACCAGATCCGGAAGACTAATTCAAATAGCTTATGAATGCTTAACAGCACTCTGTTTGGTTTTAATGCTTTATTTACATCCAGTATCATTGTGCAGGAAAATCAGCTTTTCCCCCCCATCCCTCAAGACTTTGACTCTTCTGAAGTGGTTTTCTTAACTGCATCCAGTGAGCTGGCCTCCTTGCATGGCTTCACAAGGGAGATGGAGTGCAAGTTAAAGAGGACAAGGGTTATCCAAGGAAAAATGAGAACAAGAAAAACAGCCTTGTTTATTTGGTTTCCTCTTTCGTTTTAAGGGAGTGATTTTAAGAACTGAACACAGAATCACTTTTAGGCAAGGGGCAGTTGGCTTTATTGAAAGTGATTCTTGATAATGGGTAAGGTAGAGCTTCAGGAGTCAAGTTAAATAAGATGCATTGTTTAAGATGCATTGTTTTGCTACAGGGATCAAAGCCCTTCTACATAAAACACATGTTGTCTCTTGGATAACTTGGCCTTCCTGTCCCCAAAGTACTAACTACTGCAATTACCAACAACAAAGATGAGATACTTAATCCTTGAATGATGACGTGCTTGATTGATCTCCTTAAGGAAACTGACTTTCCAGTCTCGATCCACTCCAGAGGAAATGTTTGACGACAAACTTGTCAGCAACTCTGAGCTCTGATCCATTGTTATCTGTATGTTTTTGCGAACTAAGGGTTTCAGTTAAAATGGTTGAATCCAGTGGTAAGAGACATCTCCAATGTGTCAACTATCAAATCACAGTTGTTTTATTTTAACCTAAAGATACATGGCAGACCTCATTAAAGGAGAAAATCCTACTGCAAGTCATTCATCATTTTCCATCGACTTCAAAGAAATGGTCTAAGTCAATATTGCTCTGCCCCTGATGCCAATTAAGTACTTCTCTTACAGCCACTTTGAACTTATTTTAAAGCACTTTGTACCTGAGTGAGGATTTCTTTTCTCCTCGTCCTCCGATGACATGTACTTTGAAAATTAGAGGGTGGAAAAGTCTTGGACATGGGCATGATCAATTTTGAAGGTGTGAATTGGACCTGAAAGTGATGCTACACTGTTGTGAAGTGACAATTAAGATTGCGTGAGACAAGACACTCCGGGGATGAGCATTAACTTAATTGGGGGAAAAAGGGAGCTGTGCTGACATGCTACAGTGAGGCAGATTACACAACACACCTAATTGTATCCTGAGACCATCCGAAAAATTGCCCGGTTACCAGAATAATATAGTTTAGATTAATTATAAAAAGAGAAAATATCAAAAATCCTTCTTCATAGCCCTAAATAGCTCTGAGTGTGACTACAATCATAAGTCTCTCCTGCGTTGCCAAACGAAAGGCCGGTATGCAGTGCTAGCCACTCGCTGATGACATTCTAATACATGCATTGAATAACATTGTCCTCCACTTGTCATTGCTCTGCAAATTGAGAGGAAGCTGTGCTAAATCTGTGCTGGGCGGATAGAGCCAGACGCAGAGCGGAAAGGTTGGGATTTGCAGCCAGAGAGTGCCCTGGCATGGAAGGACTATGATTTGGCAACACTGGTGTTGAGCTCTCCCTCTTTGATCCCTACTCTCTAATTCTATCTTCCCACGACAGTGAGTGCCCAGTCCCAATCTCCCATCTATTATGCATGGATGAGCTTTATTGCATTATGTTTTTTTAGGCTAACACACTTAGCAGGCTTGTAGCATGCACAACACCACTCCACCAACTCTGTGAATAATTCAAGACCGGGGCATTAGGCGTAGAATAGAGGAGCTTAATCAGAGGATGCAGCTCTCAGCACAGCCCGATTGGCAGCGGCACCCTCGAGCCTTGCGCTGCACACGTTTACAAAAAGAAGTTGAGTTATTGGGACGGATATGGACATTTTGAACTGCGTGGCTATTCGAGACTTAATGAGGTTACATTCTCAATGAAATTCAGAAATACTGCCTTTTACACGTTTCCATTGTCATGCGAGCCATCAATTACCTGTTTTGACATATGTTTTGTTTTGCTGCTCTCTTTATTGCCCTTACTGAAGGTTAAAATCTCTCTTTGTATTTCAGCTGCAATTGACTGTACAGATCTATTGTGTCTATCCATCAGTCAGGTTTCATTTCTTTGAGTTCTATGTGGGAATTCTTGCTTATCACTCAGGATTTTGTAAATTTATTGAACAAGATCTTCTCATTTCATCTCTCTATATATAAACACATTGAAACACATGTTTGGGGAGACTCCTCGACAAATGGTTTTTGATGAACATCATGAATTATGTTATTCTGTATCCCCATTGCTATTCCCTCTCATAGCATGTCCCTTATATTCTGTCTCATGGCATCACCCATGCCATTTTATTTGAGATGGGATTTTACAGAGGTGCAAGTAAAGATGCTAACCATTGCTCACCTTCAATATGTTCAAACAAATTCCTTTTTTGACGAAGGTTTTGTTATGTCGCAGCTTAAGCGTTGGAGTGTGTGTGTCTGGAAATGAAAAGCCAGGCGTCACGGGCTCTATCCCACCATGCAATGTCAGGAAGGGCATCCAGTCTTAAACCCCCACGCTCCATTTAAGTCCGTGTTCACCCCCATAATGTGGGGACTAATCATGATGCATAAAATCGGACATTCTTCTTCAATTTGGTCAGCTTACTCTGTTGGTTAGTAAATTAGCTAAAACAAGATTAAGATGAGCAAACTTCAGGTCTACTGAACGAGTGCTGAAGTATCTATTTACACCGTCAATGTTAAGCGACCAATCAGGATGTTTTTCTAGCAATATGTAACAGTCAAAAATATGTAGAATAAACATCTAATTCTAAATCTCCCCTCTATGCACAAATGTAAGACAGTGACTCCATAATTATCTTTTCACAGTTGTTACACTAATAAGTAAAACAACTATGATCGTCATGGAAATGCATAAAAAAGCATAATCTCTTCAAAGTACCTTGATAATTGTTTACAACGGAGAAGCTGTGCTAGAGCAGCTGGGAGTTAAGTAGTGTGATAAAAGAGGGAAGTAGTCATTTAATTTCCTGCTCAGATTTGACTTTATGCCATTTATCCATGCTATCTCTTTTTGTGCATCATAATGACATAATTCTTTTTGTCCATTATATTGGGAGTGATCTCGGATTGCTTCCAATATCTTCCTTCCTCCACCCATCCTCTATTGTTCTCTCTTTCATTTCACTACCCTGCCTCACTCTTCGGAAATCTACCATTAATCATTATTCTTTAATTCATCTCTCCCCAGCCATTTATTCTCCCCCTTATATCTCCTCACTTTCCCTCTCCTGCCCTCTTTTTATATGGGTCCATCTTGGTCCATTTCTTTCTGACTCTCCCCTCCCCCTAAATGTGTGGTTGACTCTCCATGGCTTGCCATTCTGAAATCATATGCTTCTTTTGATCCATTTCTTCTTCCTTCGCTGTCTATTTGTCTATTAGGTCTTGCTTTCCATCTTGTTTTTACCTCTCACCCATTCTCTCATCCATCTTTTGTTCTCCTCTTCTTCCTCCCCATGCAGATCTACCTCTTCATCATGCCCCAGGCTCCCGTCCTTCTCCCTTGCCCTCTCTTCTCTGCATTTAACTTACTCTCTCTTGCTGTCTCTCTCCAACTCTCATTCTCCGTATCTCCATTGCGATCTGTATATTCCTCTCTCCTTCTCATCCCCCCTCTCTTTCTCTTTCTCTCTCGCGCTCTCTGTCTCTCAGTGGCTTGCTTGCTCATTGCTCTCCTACAAAACACAGCCAGGCCTCCCTCAGGGGCTAATCCTGTTGGAAATGTTTCAGGGAAAGCGGATTAACTGTCGAAGCTGCATGATTTTTGGAGAAAGTTCACTCACACTTGATTAAATTAATCATTGTCCTGCAAAACCCCTCATGGTCTTTCCTCATGGATATTGGTTGAGATAAATAACCGTCCCCAAACAGTGTAATTCTGCCCTAATTGATTCCAGCTTTTGCAGCCACATGTGGTCCTCTAGCTGATGGGGTAGAGGGGAGGGGGGCATTTTAAGCCATAGAGAGTGGGTGGTGGTATTGTCTAGAGACAGTTGTAGTTGGCTTTAATCTGGCAGTTTGCAGGTTGTTGCAAAAAACTTTGGCAAGTTGAGTTATCCTGCCTCTTAATTCACTACAGTGTAGCTTGATGGAGGCCCCTGGTTATTTTTGTGAGCACTAGATGGATGTTGATATGTAAATTAATCAATGCCTCCATTATATATTCTTATGTGTCTGGTTGTGCTATTGTAAGGCTTGTTTGGGAAGGTGGCACAATAAGTGTTAGCATATGGTTATGTGTGTGCATGTGATTTTACATGCACATATGTGTCCTTTGGGTGGTAGTAAGCAGCCTGTTGTCAGCTATAGCACATAATGAAAAGATGTGGTTAATTAAGCATTTCAGATGGATAGGACACAACCCACCCTTGAGATGATGACACAGCATGTTTCTCCTTTTCTCCCTCCATTCCTTCGTTCCACTCGCCCCCCTTTCTTACTCTCTCCTTTGGTCTTTCTCTCTGTCTAATCCATACCAATACCACTATTTCAAAAGAGAGAGCAAGTTGGGGCTCCATTTAGCAAGCTCATCCCCTCGTTACATGCCTGTGAAGCTTTAAAACTTACCATCCTCTAAGCAGATTCACAGAAGGCAATGAAAAATTCTGTTTCAAAGGAAATAATTACAGCAAGTTCTTCAGGGGGCCAAGTAGCAGCAGTGTTTATGGCGGTTAATTACTATGGTGGAGCAATTAACTATGCAGCAACAATTGGAAGCTTTAAGTCACGTCAATTTTGTTTGTATAGTCCATTATCACATATTACAAATTTGTCTCAGTGGGCTTTAGAGCATTACAACAGCCTGTCCTTAGAACCATTGCATTGGATAAGGAACAACCCCCTGAAACAAAACAAAAACAATCCCTTTAACAAGGGCAAAAGCAATAGGAAGAAACCTCTGGGAGAGCAAGAGAGGAGGGATCTCTCATCCAAGATTCTTCCTCCAGATGTACTGTTGATCCATAGGCTCAAAATGTTTCAATTTTGTTTCAAAGGCACAAGAAAAGTCAGCTCCAATTTGTTCTGAACTATATGAATAAGTCAAAGAGGTTTTGGCATTCTGTTTTGTGGAGCGATTTATGTGACAACATGGGGACTAATCTTGACATGTAGAATGTATCTCTCATATCAGTAGGATGCCAATCAGTCTCCCCCCCATCACCATGGAGACATGGTAGAAAGATTGACTACACTTGCACTCAGGCGTGACTCAGATCACACCTTTCTCAAACACATACAGGGGATAATATATTGTTCAGTTTACAATAGTTAATAATTTATACTCTCATTTCATCAGCAGAACACTGCTTGGTAAATTAATTGAGATATAAATCAATTCACTGTTCAGTACAGGTCATGAAGTACTCAATTTAAAGGCAGCTAATTCTAGATTAAGCCCCCCTCTCCAAAAAATGTTTTAGGCTTGAGTTTAAAGGACTTGGCACACTTTGATTTTTGATGGCGGCAGGCAGGCGGACATTTTTTTTAGCTTTGGTTTCATAGAGGAATTCTATTTTGAGAGCCGAGAGCTCAAGATTGAATTTTCAGATTAAGGAGATCAGACGGGTATGATGGGGCAAAATCATTTAGGATTTTTTAAAGCATGTTGCAGTCTGATCTAACGTTTATAGGAAAGTCAAGGAAGAGAGAAGAATTGGTGTAATATGGTCCATTTTTTAGTTTTTTAGTTAGGATTCTAGTTGCAGCATTTTGAACCAACTGAAGACTTTTAGTAATAGCATGTGGCAGACCTGAAAACAGATAATTACAGTAAAGATGTTGGGATGAAATGAATACACGAATTATGATCTCTGCTTTAGCCATGGGCAGGAAAGACTGAATTTTAGCCATGTTACATTTGTGAATAAAACAGGGGTTTTGGTGATATCTTTAATGTGCTTCTCAAAGGAAAGGCTAGGATCAAATATAACACCAAGACTTTTGGCTCCACACTTAGTGAAATCACTGAGTTGTTGATTGTTATTTTTACTTGATCAAATCTGTGTCTGTCTTGCAGGGCCAATGTCTATCATACCAGATTTATCTTAGTTTAAAATCAGAAAATGTAGTGACGGCAAATGTTTCACAGCAACTAACTGAACAGGCCTCTAACTTAGTCATTTGTTTATGATCTACAGCCCTTTTAGTCACATACTGTTCAGTATCATCCACATAGAAATGGTAAGTTGGTAATTTATTCCATGAATGCATGTAATTCAGCTAAGAAGTGAAATATGAAGAGAAAAGTAGAGGGCCAGAAACGAATTATTTAATATCAGATGATTTGTACTTGATGTACGTCACTCTGGATAAGAGCTTCTGCTAAATGCATATAATGTAATAATTTCAATGTAATATTATTATAGCAGACACACTGATGGTAGATAAGTAGATCTTCGGCTAAGAGAAAGCTACGCCAGAGACACCAAAAGTACAATAGATTCCATCTAATACTATACAGAGATCAATGGTGTCAAAGGCTGTACTGTGATCAAGTAGTAGAAGTACAGAGGTGGAATCCATGGCTAGTGGAAGATCGTTCACCACTCTGGTCAGAGCAGTTTCAATGAGCGAAAGGAAAGCAGATTCAAATGATTAATATAGTTTCTTCTATATGTGTTGACAGTTGTTTATACATTACTGTCTCTAGTGCTTAAAATAAAGAAAAAAAGATTAGAAACTGGTCAATATCATTGAAGAGACCCTGGATCATGGTGTGGTTTCTTAAGTATAGGTTTAACACAGTTGTCTTAAAAGTGCTGGGAATAGTGCCAGTAGTAAGTATCCATCCATCCATCCATCCATCATCAACCGCTTATCCAAAATTGGGTCGTTGAGGAACTGGAGCCTATCTCCGTTCTCATTGGGTGAAAGGTAGGGTACATCCTGTATGGGTTGCCAGTCTATCACAGGGCAGAGCAGTCAGGGTAACAGTGTCTTGCTCAAGGACACCTCGACACGCTTCTTTTCAGGACTGAGGATCGAACCTGCAACCTTCCGATTGCCAGAAGACCGCTCTACCCACTGAGCTATGCTGCCCTTTCCAGTAATAAGTAATAAATTCTAAATGTCTAGCATTGTAGACCATAGGAAAGGCTAGAGGTCTTTAAAAAGTTTTGCTGGTAAAGGGTCAAATAGGCAAATAGTTGGTTTAGAAGCTGACATGAGCCAAGTCAAAGTTTGAAGAGACAACAACAGCTGTAATAACAGGGACTATCAGTGATTCATAGCTCAGTAGTAGAGTGTGCACTTCGTGAAATAATGAGCTAGAGACAGTAAGTTTGAACACAACACAGGCCATCAGGAAGAGCATCCGGTCTTAATCCTTCAAGTTCCACCTATGTCCGTGTCCACCCCCACCATGTGGGGACTAATTGTGACATGTAAAACAGACCTCTTTATCGGTGATTCATTTTAAACATAATGAATTTGGCAAGACATGATCTGCAGGAGTAGCTGGAGTTGAAGAATTAATTTTATGTTCTGATCGACACTATTGCAGAAAAACTATAAACGTATGGGCCATAAATGATGAGCAGCTAATGGACTGGTGTCTTTTTAAATAAATATAGTGAAAGTGTCAGAGAAATCTGGGATTATATTTATTAATATTGATTAAGCGAGAGAGATACACTGCTTTCACAGCAGCATGATTTACCCCAAGTGAACACAAGGATTAGAGCTGTGGTCAAACGCTTGGCAGGAAGTTATTTGTCAAAAATTAGGTTTGGATGGAATCAGCCATGTGACTTCCCAACATGAATATTGTTTACCACTGATGGTAGGACTAATCTGTGTCTGTGTGTATGTGTCGGGGGGGGGTTGCGCATACACTCATACAAGGCTTGTGTCAACCTGAAGCTGAGATTGCTACCTGACAAATGGCTGGCCTTTACCTCCTTCTTTCACGTCTCTGAAGATTCATCACATTACATCATGATGCACTTGCTCAGCAGACATCTGGGCTAAAATGCCTTTCAGGTCTAACTACTTAGGTCTGAATACCATAGTTCTGTCTAGTATGTAATTTGTCTGCTGTAGAAGAGCTGGAGCTATCTCTCACTCATTTCTTTCCACCTTGTTCGACTCTCTTTACCTACCTGAGGTTGTCTGTGATCCAACATCAATGCGTCTGGCGGATTTCCCCCTTGAACGAGGGAAAGGGGATCAAGACTGAAGGATTTGCATGCTTTATGAACCAGGCCTTGTGCAAATGGGGGAGAAAAATGACATTACAGTTCTCTAGTGCTCAACCACTGTTTTAGAGAGGTTATGAAAACACATTGTTTCTACTCCATGGATTGCAGCTGCCGGCAGGCTGCCTCCTCTATAGTGTGTGTTTTTATAAGGGATTTTGTCTGCAAGTGTGTGTGTTCGCACGCATGCGCACGCGCCTACAAGCACATAAAAACTTGTTTGCTTCTGAGCTTGTGTGTGGTTTTTTTAATGCTTGTCGAGACACGTTTGGCCCCATTGCTTCTTCATCTTTGCTCACCATAGTCATATTACTCTCTATCTCTCTCTCTCTCTCGCTCTCTCTCTGTCTCTCTTTTCCACCCTCTTGGTCATGATGAACATGAGCCAACCGATGCAATATTTTTTACAGGTCATGGCGCACACCTGAGCTCCCATTTGAGCTCTGTTGTCATGGGGACTGTCAACATCCTCACTCACCACATAGTCTCTCCACTCTTGCCCCTCCTCATGTGTCAACTCTACCTCGGTCCCACCCCAGGCTTTGCTTGCTCATCCCTCCTACTAAATGGACTGCGTATGAGTGTTTCTAAGTCCCCCCCCCCCAAAAAAAGAAAAAGGCGACTGATACATCAATACTGGCCCTCTTTACTTTAATCTGTTATTTTTGTTTTGGTCGTGGGGGTTTGTATCTCAAATTACCTGGTCTAGTTCCCATACATAAGGGTCTGACCCTTATGTATGTGGTCGTGGGTTGTGACTTTCACATTTGGTGGCAGTCAAGAGTTTATTTTCCTATACATCAAATTGTGCTATATGAATAAATTATGAGAAGAATTTTGACGGCTTCACGATGGCATAGTTCAAGAGGTAGGGTGGTCATCTAGTGATCAGAAGATAGGTTGTTTGATTCCTGGTTCCTTCAGAAAGTGTGTTGAAGTGTTCTTGAGCAAGACACTGAACCCCTAACTGCTCAAGCCCCTGTGTTAGCCCGGCACTCACCCAATGAGTGCCAAGATAGGCTCCAGCATGAATCCATAACCTAATTTCAGATAAGCAGTTGATGATACATGGATGGATGGATGGATGGTAGCACATTTGAAGGCTAAATATCCGACCCTGTAAAGGTGCTCCCCAGCTTCATGGAGTCATTCATTGTAAAGGCAAAACATAGTACCCTTACTGATGTTCCCTATATAGCATCACTAACAGTTGTACTCTCTCTGATGCCTGGCCGAGCCAGAGATTGAACTGTAAACATCAGTATTGGGACAATAGTTACTGTTCACCTAAGTACCCGACTCTCTGCAGAGTTATTTTTGTTGGTGGAATTTCATTACCTTTTGTACCAGGCTCTCTTATTTACCTCTGTAAAATACCCCTCTAATCATGTTTTGAGACATATAAAAGCTCTACTAATTTAATAAATGGCCTAATGTGTTTTTCTCCTAACTAACTTCAATTATCTTGCTAAAATGCTGAAAATCACGTCTACTCCTGTTCCCTTACTTAAAAAATCCAGAAACCATGAATATTCAAATGTTCTCCGCCCTCAACTCAAATCTCCACACCTCCTCCGCTCGCCTGCAGTGCATATTCCAGCTCACTATAAACTCTGCTCATCAAAAAAAGTATAAAGAATAAAGATTCCCTTATCAGTCCCGGCAAGGGGAAGGGGAAATTTGGATTTCTCTGCATTTTTGACCCGACCTATTGTATAGGAGCAGTAAGCTGCCAACATATGGCGCTCGAGGAGCAGTTAGAGGTTCAGTGTCTTGCTCAAGGACACCTCGACATACCTGCTGTATGCAGGACCGGGGATCGATCCTGCAACCTTCCGATTACCAGACGACTGCTCTACCCACTGAGCTATGCCGCCCCTCTGCTAGTTTTCTTTTTAGCTTGGCACTGTACCCTATGCCATGGCAAGGGGTAGTATAGGAGTAAATCAACTATCCATGTTAGAATAGAAAAACAGTAGAAATAGAGGAGAAGCTCAGTATTGCAGTCTTACACAATATTCTAACACAAGGCAGACAATAAAAACAATTTATAACTAACTGTTACACCCTTTACTCTATATATTTATTGCCTTGTATTTACTGCTTTATACATGTGTGTGTGTGTGTGTACACACGCACATTTTACTATGTATCCTTGTTTTAGCTTTTATCTTTATCTCATGTTTCTGTAATGGAGTCTCCCAGCCTAAGGATTTCACACAATTGTCCTTTTACAGCTGCAGGGACAATAAACATTTTGAATAAGGAAAGGAAAGACTCAAACAATAAATACATTGATTTATTACACTCAAACTAATGAAAGTTTTATGCACGTCAGAGCCACTTGGAGGAAGGAAAGCACACAGGGATACACCTGAAGGCAACCTTAGTGACTCATTGTCTTGTGTCTGAATGGAGCATTGCCAGTGGTCTGACAGTGAATGCCTCACTTCCGGCAGTGTTTCGCCAAGACCTGATTCTTGGGAGAACTTCATTTCTCTTCTCTTGTCTCTTCCATTCCTTGATTTTGCTCTCATGTGGTTACCTTTCCTCTCATTAATCCCTCCTTCCCTTGCTTCTCTGCAACACATATTTTCTCTTCTTCTCTTGACCTTTCCTTCCCTCTCCCTTCATTGACTCTTCTCTTCTCAAACTGACTCCATCTCTTCTCCCTCCTCCCCCCCGGCATATTAATTTTTTTCTTGTTTAGTGATGTTAGCGGAGTCCCTTATTTCTAGATTTTTCAACTTTCTTTTTTTATCTGTCACTCAGTGTGTGAACTGCATCTCCTAGATCATACAGCCTACGTATTGCATCCTAGCATCATTGATGGAACATGCTTACACTTTGTGCATTCTCGTATTCAGAGTAAAGTGATATGTCTATATGGTCGATGCTAACTATTCAGGCGGCCCTATCTCGGTGGCAGGATTTGTTTCACAATTTATATTTTTCAGAGACCTTACCTTGCACAGCCCCCAAATCCTGCAATCCCCTTACCCCCGCCAATTAGAGGCACAGCATGTTTTGTTTCCAACTGTTCCTCTGTGGCTTTCAAACTGCATATGCTAGTTAAAGGCAATTGGCTTTTTGATGAGGATAAGCTAGTAATCCCTGGCATCGGATGCACAAATGTGTGTTCCC
>OMLC01057488.1:0-11761 GCA_900302585.1 Regalecus glesne
GGCTGGGGGGGGCTTATACCTGAGAAACGTTGGCACAGAGATGCCACCCGAAACGCACTTGCTGTGGCATCACCCGGAAGGGTCCGGGTGATGCCAGTCAGAATGCAGCATGTGTGCCTCGTTGTTCCATACCGCAATGGACCTGACCGAGTGAAGTCCTTTATTATTTAAAAGACTTATTTGTAATTTGCGGTGCTCCCATCTGTCGCGGTTACGCGAAATTATGGCTAAACCAGTTAGTAAACACTTTGGCCCATTGTCTGTTGTTTTGATAATTACCCATAATAGCGTCCAACATCAGTATGGTCTTTAAACCTGATTTAGGATTTAATGGAATAAGAGGCAGAGGCAGTCAGTGTATGCACTGCGCCTAATGTCATTAGAAATGTTTGCGGAGGCCAAATTAAATCAGTCGTAAATTGTGCTCTCAAGTCGGCCAGAAAAACCCAGCCTCATTGAAGAGGAGGCGGGGGCGGCGGGGATTCATATTTTAACCTCGCACAGAAAATGCACTTAAACAGATTAAAATAAAATAGGGACAGTGTGGATGGATGGGAATGGTAATTGCTGGTGCTTTAATGGTTTCCTGTTAGCCAAGTCGGACTGAAGGCTGAGCTATTTTAAAAGTTGGAACGGTGATTGAGGTCATAACTTCGCAGATCTGGTGATTAAGCCAACGGGTTCATGTCACCAAACAGTAGATTAGACGTCTAATGGGCCTTAGCCAAAAACAGATGTTTTTCGAGGAGGTTCTTGGTGCTCAACATGGTATTCTGTGGCACTGCTGTGCAGGTGTGGGCTGGAGTGGAAGGCTTTTGACACTAAACAATGCAGCTGGACACGGACTACGGCTGCCAACAGGCCGATTAGGAGATACATGGTGTGTGCTTGTGTACGTATGCACATGTGCATGTGTTCACACACCTGTTTTTGTGTAAGTATGTGTGTGTGCATGTGTGTGCATGCATATGTGTAGAAGTTCAAGCATATGATTTTCATGTCAGTGTTTCTCTCTCTCTATGTGCGTGTGCGTGTGTGTGTGTGTGTGTGTGTGTGTGTGTGTGTGTGTGTGTGTGTGTGTGTGTGTGTGTGTGTGCGTGTGTGGGTCGGCATATCAGCTTGTGCATAAGTTCATGTAAAGCCCACACATGTCTCTTTTACTTCCCTTATTTTGTTTCCTTATTACTGTCAGTGCAGTCAGAGTCTGTCTTGTTGCATCAGGTAGCTTATCACACAACACAGCCCAGACGGTAATGATAGCGGTAAAAACTCTGGGAATTCCCTAACGTGCATTAAATTAGGAGGGTGTGTTTCCCTAAATCTGACAGAAAGATGGGAAAAATGTTATCCTACAAGATACAATGTCCCTGTTAGCACTGTAATGTGGTTATACGATGTATTATACGTCTTAAAATGATATGATAAATTGCAGCGGACAAGTGATACATGGCATAAAGCAGTGCCCAAAAACTGTTTACAGCATATCTTCTTTTAGTCGTCAAAAAATGTAGTGTGTATCCGACTGCACTGATTTTCTACTACGGTTATATCATACCAGAGACATGTGCCATAGATGGATGGATGGATGGATAGATAGATAGATACTTAGTTATAGATATAAATATGGCTATGTATGGTTTACCACATATATAGCACCACAACTGGTAAATGGACTTGCTCTTATATAGAGCTTTTCTGATCTAGTGACCACTCAAAGATCTTTACAATGAATGCCTCATATTTACCAAGTTCTGTGGTGGGATATGAACCCACTACGGCTCACCTGAAGGTGTGCCCTCTACTGCTGAGGCACTGTGGCTATATCACACACGCACAAACACACACAAACACACACACACACAGCTGGGGATGCAGCTGCTCTCGCACACGTTTCAGGAAGTGACGAGCTAGAGGCAGCAAGTTTGAACCGAATGCAGGGTGTCAGGAAGGGCATCAAGTCTTCATCCCCTAAACTCCATCAAAGTCCATGTCCACAACGTGGGGCCTAATTGTGACAGGTAAAGCAGACCATTTCCACCATAGACATATCCCAACATTTACCATAGATATCTACCATCATATACCTCAGACATCCACCAGCTTATTGAGCTGAATGCAAGTAGCATATTAGAATGTATGCAAGGCATGCACCACATGCAACCACAGACACACATTCACAGACACACACCTTGACAGTCATGCAGGTGCATGAAAGAGCCTCCCTTGAAACACCCCCCCCTGCCCCCTCTTAGCTTTCGTCGATGTGACTTTGCCCCTGATCCTAGGTTCACCTGTAACACGGCACCACTGGCTCCAGGTAAAACTCTGGACCCGTACATGCTCATATTCAGCTCTTGTGTAAATGAACAAGGAAAAGGCTGTGCATATTGAATGGCAAACATGCAGGTGATGACACATCCCCGGCACACACAAAGTATGTGTCATCGCTCAATGCCAGCTGTGCTGTCAGTTTGCGACAACTGCCTCGAACATTACTCTCCTCCATCTCCTCATCCTTCCTTTCTTTGTCTCTTTCTTTGCGTTGAGCGTGTCTAAAGGCCTGTGAACCGCCCGCACGGCAGGCCCGTGTAGCGGGCTGAAATGCCAACTTTACTATTGTGCTGCTGCAGCTCACAGAGAGGTAACGGTTGCCTATAACGCGTGTCTATTCAGACGCTTCCAAGATGGCCCCAAAGACAAGTACTGTGAATTTGTTTGGGTGCGGATGGTGTAAATGAAGGTGAACCGATCACCTCATCCTAGAAACCTGATCCAGCTTTCAGGCTTCCACCTCTCATAATCATATCACCAGTGCCTATTGTATTGGCCATTGAGACAATTGAAACTAACTTTAGAGTAGAATAGAGCAGCTCTGCTCAAAACCCCCACTGAGAAAGGGACAAAGACCTCACGTTCCCACTAAAGGCCCCTACTGTGTGACGGTTGAGAACGGGTCTTAACAATCTCCGTCGACGACAAGCAGAAACATCGCAGATTACCGTTTTTTTCCCCAACCCGGGCCTGTGAACGCACCCCAGACAATGAAAGCGACCGTGGCTACCCAAACTTGCGACAACCCTATCATGTGACGGGAGGCCGAATGCGGATACCCAAAATGGAGACTTTGCAAGTGTAACCTGTGATGGGTGTGTATATGTTTCAGAGAGACTGTGTGAAACTGAAGCTAAGTCAAAGGTATTGCTAAACAAGAGAGTCAAGGCAGTCGCTCCTCAATGGAAACCCTGACTCGGTTGTCAAAGTGCCAAAGGTTGATGTCACAAAGTAGTCCGGGGTGACAGAAGAGAGAGAGAGTGCAAGTGTTGATAACAAGGACAGGAGCATGTGTAGGATCTGTTGTGCTGTTCCTCTTAAGGCCGCAGGGCAGATAGTTCACCAGGTCACAAGTGTGAGCTCATAGTCCTTTGTACCATGTCTGCACCCCCAGGCCGCCAGTCTCCTGGTAGGGAAAGATATCCGAATTGACTTTTTTCTTTTTTTCTTAACAGTTTATTTTACCACATACATAGCCTGTGGCAGGCCCCTGACACTGCATAGTGATCTCTCTAAGCTGGTACTGCTAAAGCTAAGAAACCCACGCTAGCGACTGTGCTTTCTGAGGTTTTCTATCTCGTACATATATAAGACAACAATTCATGCAGAAGAGTTCAATGAAAGCAATAATGCAGGAGAGGGTAGTTTGTACCAAGTTGGATGAGGAAACCAGGTTAATTTTGACAGGCACATGGATCATGTATGAAGGCACGAATGCAAGTGCATGAAGACTGAAATGCATCCAGTGCCTTACCATACCGGAGCCATCAAGGCTCCACATGGGATCAGTCAAGACCCGGGTAAACAGTGACCACATTGCTGGTGTGCCCTCACAGGGGACTGATGGTCACTGTAAAATCCCCTGTGGCAAACCCTGAGGAACGGGGAACAAGCCAGAAGAAGAAGCAGAAGAAGAACAAAAAGAAGGAGGAGGAGGAGGAGGATTATGGTAGAGTGTGCTCCATGAGGCACTATGGCATGAAATAATGAGGGTTCCACCATGTTTTATTTGTTTGGTGAAGGACATGTGGCAGAAGCAACAGCACCTGCAACCCTGTTTTCACTTTGAATAGATTTTACATCCAAACACCCTACGACCAGGGTCATGAATCTAGGTAGTGGTGATATCTCATCACTTTGCCTTTGCTTGTCAGTTGATGACATTTGAGGAAGCTAATTCATCTTTAATAATTCTAATTGTCCAGTTGTTTCCAGGAATGTATCTCACTCCACACAAACATCTAGCTACATTTTGTGTGTTTCGGTCTTACCCTAAAATCATATGTGGCCATAAACCCCAATCGGGATGACACATTATGACTGACAAGTAAGGTAAAGTCAACGGTGACCTTTCATACATCCGAGCGATGCCCATCGGTCGCCTTGTGCCTCACAAACACCTTGTTGAACAACAGCAGTCAGAGCTGAGATTGAAGGCAGGGGGAAATCCACAGGTATGACTAGTCAGCTATCCAGTTCATGTCCTTTGGACCCGGCCCAGGCAATGTTTAGGCACACAGTCAACAACTCCTGTCCTTGCTTATCTTAAGAATGTAAAGCTCCATAAGTGAGCGCTTCATCTGTAATTCTATTGTGAGTTTGCCGGTTGTCTCAAAGTGTCTGAATAATCTAATGTAATGTAAAACCAGCTTTGTCTGCGACACTAAATACTTGTGTTAGGACAGGCGTCTCAACCGTAGGCCAGGACTATGAGGAATTCTTTGGCAGACAGAATGGCTAGACCACACCAAAACCTGCCAGTTACATTCCTTGCATGATTCAGACGTATCTCTTTCCCCCCGCTGGGACATAGTTGAGAGGGCTCATCAAAAAGCCCGTCATTCTGAGGAGCTGAACTCGGGCTGGGAGGAGGAGAGAGCAGGGGGACAGAGATCTGTAGGTTGTTGTGTTGTTGTGTGTTATTATTTTCATTTGTTGGGGAAAAAGAAAGATGAATGGAAGGATAAATGGATGGTGGGTGAAAGGGGAAATTCCCTTGTTTCTCTGGAATGGGATGGCGAGCTTAGGGAGGGGTTGAAGGAATAGATGGGGTTGGGGATAGGGAGTGGTGGGGGGCAGCTGATGTAGAGGGTGCTGTCAGGCCCAAGACAGGGGGGTCTTTGTCTTCCTAATAATCACTTGCTGTACCTCTTCTTTCCATCCTTTTCTCCCTGCTGCCATTCTGACTTTACTTTTCCAATTCTCCCTGCAACCTCCCACTAGTGGTCAGCTCTCTCCCAGTCTACGTGGAAGGATATTTGAAAGCAAAACCTGAAATAAATCCTGAATCTATAATGCTGTAATGATCTTACTCATGGTGGCAGCAAAATGTTGGCCACAGTCTATATGACTACCACAGTGTGTATTGAAAGGTTGTAGTATGACAACAGGCTGACATTCTGCACATTGTAACAAATAACATTTGAAATTAAACTAAGTCACACTATGTCCAATATTGGTGTATGTAGTATAGCAGAATATGTATTATAGTATAGTGTAAATGGAAAATGGACACATTTTTATACTGCACTTTTCTAGTCTAGATACCACTCAAAGCACTGGCTAATGTAGTATATAGTATAGTAGAGTTTAATATAGCATAATATAGTATAGCATCCAGTAAATATAGTGTGGGGGACACAATCCCTCAGTGGCAGAGTGTGTGCTTTGAGAGCTGATGAGCCAGATGTTGCAGGTTCAAACCCATTGCGGGGAGTCAGGAAGGCCATCTGGCATTAATAACCCATCCCCCATCTAAGTCTGCATCCACCCCCAAATGTGGGGACTAATTGTGAGATGTAAAAATGGACCTCTTGCAGAATACAGTACAGTATAGTATATAGTACATTGTAATAAGTTTATTTTTACAGCACTTTTTAAAATCCACAGTACAAAGTGCTTTACCTAGAATCATGAAATAAGAGTAAAAAGATAACATAGATAAGATGAAAATGAAAGATGATACGGAAAGATAAAGACCTAGCAAAAAACAGCCACAACAGATTTATACAAGGGCTTGCTTAAAAAGATGGTTTTTAGAAGCTGCTTAAACCAGTCCAAAAATTCAACAAATCTAATGGGGAAGATCACACCAGGGATTTGGGGCTAAAACTGCAAAAGCATCGTCACCTTCTGTTTTGCAGTTTGAGGGAGGGATGGATAAAAGACCAAGGATTAAGGATCAGAGTGGTCATTAAGTGGAATGAGGAGTGAGAAAATCCGAAATAAAGCTGGATAGTGCTTTAAATGTAATCAACAAGATCATGTATGTTTTTCTGAATTTTACAGGGCGCCAAAGGAGAGATGCGACAACAGGGGTAATGTGATGCCTACAGCTAGTTCTAGCTAGTATTCTAGCAGCTGCATTCTGAACAAACTGTGAATTATTTAAAGAAGTTAATTGTATAATAAGAGTAGAGGAGTTTACAGAATTAGGCAGGAGAATATGAAGGAAGAAGGCTATTAGCATCCACAGTTAATTATTCCAATGCCCAGCAAAACAATAAAGTATCGTATAATATACATACATACGTGTGTGTGTGTGTGTAATAGTCTAATATATAGCATAGTACATAGTAAAGTAAAATATATAGTATAGTACAAATGTAAAGATACCAAACATAAAAAAACGAAGGCACAAACTGTTCTTAATAAAGGAAGTCTGAGTTTATAGTTTTGCCTTTGAAAGAAAATAAGGTATGTGTTCTGTATCAGGTCATTTAATTCAGCTGAGTTTAGACCTGGAGGTTTTGTTCTGCACATTCAACCTAGACATGCCACGTACCAGCAGACACACTACACACAAACTAGTTTACATGTACTCACCAAGTGCAATGCCAATGGCCCATAGTATATGTTCCTCTTTAAAGCTAAATTACAATAATTTTAATCATTAACCATTATTATTGCTGCGTTTAGCATTAAGGTGTTTGTGTATGTTAAACAATTTGAGTTTTTAAACGATGTAGGGTCTTTCTGGTCTTTGGCTAGTAAGGGAAATTAAAAGGGCTATTGAATATTATATGTCCTATCATGTCTGTTTGTTTCCGAGCAGTTCAGAAGACGTTTTGGCACATGCCTCAACAGATATTTCTGGAATGTCAGGTCAGGCGGTTGTTGGACCGCAGTGGTTAACATAATCAGAGTCAGTGTTATAAACCCACAAAAGTCGAGACATATTTCATAAGCCACAAGAGCCAGCTAAATGACAGGTGGGTGGGAAAAAGCTCTTCCTGATCTTCGCGAGTGGGAAGTTTTCTTTGATTGAGAAATTCTTTCAGGTTATGTGAAATCATGACTATCTTTTTGTTGAGGTGTCACTTTTCTCTTTATAATGATGGTTAATGGCCGCGTAGAGCAGGTGTGTGCTGAACAACCTCTCTATTGTAGACTAAGTTTTATGGTAAAGGGATATTTTCCTTAGTTTATCATATCCACAATGTCTCTTCACTGAAATCACTTGTGTTGGAACATGAAAACGCTACTTTAAATGTTCTCTTTAGGCTATCTACAGCACTATCTATGCCTAAAACAGCCTTAAGGCTGCCTCAATAATATTTTGAACCCGGGACTCTTTCTTGACTTCATTCTAAGCTAACCAACAAAGTCAACCTAATTCAACCAATCAAGTGAGCTCAAGATTCTCAATGCCAACTATAAATCATTTAAAAATGACTCAAAACATGAGAACAGCTGGGACCCGACAGTAAATAAATGCTTGTCGTTTCTTTCTCTTAACACACAAACCCTTTCCTTACTTTACACCATTAAAGAAAGTAATGAATAGGGTGTAATGTGGTACCCTCTGGGCAGGGCGAGTTGTTTACTTGGGTGTGAAGTCTCCCAGCCTCCAATGGTCTCTGTAGGAGATGTTCCTGTAGCAGCCACAGTCCTAACCTCCCCATTGCCACGAAAGTTAATAGCATGGTGCAAACATGTGATTTATATTGAGCCAGCACCTCCACCTATGACAGACTTACTTTGTGTTGTTGGCCTACTCAACCAGCACAGTTCATCAATAAAGATCCCATTTAGAATTCACTCCAAAGCTTGCTGTCGTGGATGGTGATATTTTTTTAAAATAAATACTCGCAAAACTTTTGGAAGTAACTGCAGGCAATATGTCTATATTTTCTAAGAATTCATGGTGTGAAACTTTTGCAGGCAAGGGAAATACAACAGCTTGGTTTGAAATGATCAATAACATGGCAGCTGCTATAAAACTCATCTATCTACCCAGGTGGAAGACTTTTTTTATCATACACAAATCAGAGTATTTTCATATTTTAGAGGCCCAGGACACCTCATTTTTCATTAAATATTTCCCTGTGTCCTAAACTACCATTTTCATTCGTCCTGAAAATGCATAAGACATATGCTTTGAGAAATTATATTTACTGAAGCCCAATAGTAATTACTGATGGCTAGCATACAAAACATGAAAGCTTAATTAATATTGTTATTATTATCAATAATAATAAAAATTCACCAGCTGTTGTCACCCCTTCATTTAATGACTTTTTAGATCTCTCTCAACTCAACAGAATGTCTGTTTCCATTTGTGATGCTGCAAACATCGGGTTGGCAATATATTGGAATATCCTGAAGGAATTGCTCATCTACTCCTAACCGACAGTTTAGTAAAAAGTTAATTGTATGGTAGTACTCACATTGTACATGAACAGCTTGCTTCAGTAGGTAGAGCAGGTCATCTAGTAATCAGAAAGTTCCTGGTTTGATCCCAGATTCCTCCAGAGAAGAAAGAAGTAAGTCACTTTATTTTCCCATTTTGGGTTGCAAAGAAATGTGTATTCTACATCTAACCCATAGTATTTTGAAAGACCAATGAGGAGCTGGAGCATCCAGAGACCAACTCCAGCTCATTTTTTTCTATTACCTTGCTCGGGGGCACAGGGAAGAGTATCAACCCTAACATGTATGCTTTTGATAGTGGTAAGAGCCCTGAGCACCCGGAAGAAACCCACACAGACATGGGGAGAACATGGAAACTCCACAGCCTGGGGTTCAAACTCAGGGCCTTCTTGCTGTCATGGAATAATGGTAAACACTGGACCACCATGCCACAAAAAGAGAGCGTGTTGAAGTGCCCTTGAGCAAGACATTCACCTCACATTCACTCATTTAAACACTAATTGCACCCTCTACCCTCAGTGTGTAAATGGGTGAAAGTGAGGTATATATTGTAAACCACCGTGAGTGGTTGGTAAAATAGATAAGTGTCATATAAATACAATCCATCTACCATTTGCCATCACATTATAGAAAATAACACTAATAGATTTTCAGTAAACATTCTACATAACCACCAGGAATATAACAGTGTAATATTGAAGTTGTATTTTTTTTAAAGAAAAAATACTGGTAAATATATGGCATTTATGAAAGCCATTATCTTTACCGAAGGGTATTAGTGATTACATTTGGGATACGACATGCTAATGGCTAACCCGAGAACAGGTGGTCTTTCATTGAAACATGATAAAGGTTTTTCCATTGAAAGACATCTTCATCTGGATTATCCATCTTTTTATACAGTTATACTGCCTGAAAGATGGAAAAAAATCAACATTTCTTGTTCACCTTTAAGCAAAAGTTATTCCACAGTCAACACCTCCTGCAGTTCCATGGAGGGTGGCAAAACCGTCTTCCAGCTAACACGTCTTTCATCAGATTCCTGCCGACGTTTTTGTCCCGAACGATTTTAGTATATAACGAAGAAGAGAGATAGGTCCATTTTAAACGTCACTATCAGTCCTCAAGATGTGGATAACGGAGAAAATGTAAATACATTTTTCACGATAACAGGAAAAGTAAAACGTCGGTCGCATATTGTGCTTCCGGGACATAGCACCGTGTCTTTTACCACCAGTCAAACTTCCCCTAGTGTCCATAAGATGTGTTAGCACCATACTTACCTTGATGGACAGATTGGCCCCGCCTCCTCATGTACACATGTAACCGCTGGCTGCTTGTGTTGAGTTGCGTTGTGTTGGAGGAAGACACCGAGGTGAAGATGTCCACTGGAGGGGATCTACGTTTATTAGAAATAAACCAAATAAACTAGAAAACGAAATCAGCAAAATACAATGCACAAAGTTAGCTCTATTGATTAAAACAGACAAAAAATACGAGAAAACGAAAGGTCTCCTGTCAGTTGTTGCTAAGGATACTTTAAGCTCTTGTCCAACACAGTTGCAAAAAAGGGGAGGCCAAAGACAGCTTATGTAGATGGTGGGGACCAAATAAACTAGGGGACCAACACCGGAGTCTCATCTGTTCCATTTATTTAATATGAAGGCCTAACATTTAGGTAAATTATGACTATATTGCATAGTTTGTTTAATTATAATACAACATTTTGACAGCATGATTGACTGTTACTTATTCAGCCCTGGTCCTTTTTACAAGAAACAGTTGGTCCCCATATGGTGGGAGTGGACACGGACTTGGAGGGAGCTTGGGGGAATAAGGCCGGAGGCCCTCCCTGAAAAAAATTGAAAATCAAAACCACACAAGACAAAAGTGCAAATGGAAGAGAGGAAAGTGGACAAGATGAAAACTACCTTATATCTTGCAGGTCATTTCCCATTCCCAGTTTTCCTACAGATGTGTTCTTTTTCCTTTTTCCATTTTCCACCACGAATTTCAATTTAAACTTTTCATTTTCCATTTCAGGTTTTCAGCTCCCCCCCTTCAAATTCTCATTCCAGGTGTTTTTGTCATCTCAACAGCAAAGATCTTTTGTCTATTTTCTTTTTTTTTAGAATTTAATAACGGTTGTCCCTGATGGCAGAGTCCAAATAGTTTATTTACATTCTATTCTTTTAATTGTCATACTGAGCGAACCCATCCTCCATAATGCCCACCACATAACCCTTTACGTCAGTTCGTCATGAAGGCAAGTGAATATGAAACCAGATGAAATACATGATCACAAATTAGCCGGGAGATGTCAGTTCATTTTCTATCAGTACAACATTGGCCACAACTGACTTTTTAGTCAGATACCTTCGGCTGAGATTACAAGGTGTCTGGGTAGGAATGAAAAGAAGGAATTTGTTCTTGTCAGCAGAGAAGAGTTTCGTATCAAGTTCTCTGATACCAGCACAGACACTAATCCTTGTTATGTCAGTCTGTGGTTTCCAAATAATACTAGATCATCCGTGTGTATGCGCATATATATTGTGTGTGTGTGTGTGTGTGTGTGTGTGTGTGTGTGTGTGTGTGTGTGTGTGTGTGTGTGTTTGTGCCAATTTGTCTATTTTTCATATGCCGCATTCTTTCCATTTTGTCTCAGTAAGATAAGATGTGCCATAGGGAGCCATGGCAGCACAGTGAGGTTCAAGTTGGCCACAACTGTTTACAGTTATCAGTGTGGGGACTAATGCCACAATAAAAGCATTAAATTGCATCTGGCCCTGTGTCAGAGAAAATAAGGTGAGTAGACGGGCTCTGTGGCTGATGCTGACTCTCAGCGTTATTACACTGGCTGTGTCTTAAGGGTTGTCTGGACTGCTGTCCGTTGGATTTAATCAGCCTCTATTACCTGCTACCCTTTTCATACTTAAAATAATCACCCACAATTACAGACATAAAGGAGAGAGCGGACATGAGAGGCAGAGGCAGAGAAATCACACACAAAGTCATTTCTCCCCACCTTGGCTGCTTATGTGGCTTTTGATGTTTCCAG